>JBCJKH010034276.1:0-47795 GCA_039877255.1 Loriculus beryllinus
CCTTTGGTGAACAACAACCCTTGTATGTTTTAAGCTGCTTGATATTTAAGCTCATTAGAGTGACACCAGGGAAGAAACAGAAACCTGTAATGAGTGCAGAAGGGCTCCTGCAAAGAAGCTGCTACCTTGAAATACATACCAAATATGAAACAGCTACTTAGAAGAGAAGGACACTGCCTATTTGTAGGATGAGCAGTTCTAACAGCAATTGGTAAAGAAACCATGAAGGCTGGGCAGGCTGGTTGGTAAATTTGCCTCTCATACATTGGCTATCTTCAACAGCTTTGGGACCTTGCTATTCCACCCCGGGTCCCTCTTTGGGAAGCTATTGGAATCTTTCTGTCCCGGGTCAGTCCTCTGACCTCAGGTCTCAAAGACTACAAGTACCCAGCTGTTTCCTATGGGTCTGACCCCACTGGAGGCTTCTGCTCTCTCCTTCCAGAGGGATGCAGTTCCCAAAGTAGATCTGGAAAGTCTCTGAGGCACCTCAGGGGGTCCTGGTGTGAAAGGCTGACTGGATGCATCTGATATATGACTGGGGACAGTGGCAGGTTTGAAGGGACTTGGCTGGGGATGTGTGGTAAATTGCTTTTTCGATGAGCAAATTGATGATATAAAGGAGTATTAAATATGAGAACTAACTTATGCTGGGAAGGGAAAGAAAGTGCTTGCACAGGAAAGGCAGGATATGTGAACTTACAATCGCCCCAAATCACTGCTTTAGCAGAATCAGGAACAACAGATAAAGCAGAGTGCTGCCAACAGTCATTATTTAACTTGAAGTTTTGCACTATCTGATACTCTGCTTGAGACACTAGGTCTTCAAATCATGTGGTGGTGACAATCCCCACTTTAATTTAAAATATACCATTCTCTTGATGCTGTAGGGAACAGTTAGAAGCTCTGATCCCTGCTACATCCTGAAGGCTCAGAAACTGGGAAATCAGTAGTACTAATTAAAAAACCCCAAAACCTCTAAACTGTCAGGATTATTTTGAGTGGGCTTATAGATTTTTGAATTCTCAGGGTTACAAACATAAGTGCAGTAAACAAGGGGCCCAAACCTGCTTTCTTCTCAAAAGGCAGTTACTTCCCTGTGACATACAGCAAGCCCAAGAGGTTTCTGGCTTACAGAGGGCAAAAGCCTAGTCCTGCATCTCCTCTTAAAATTACTCCAAGATGTAGTGGAGGAAAAGCCTAGAAGATAGAAACTCCATATTGCTGGGAATTCAACTGCAAATGATTTCCACTAGAGACTGGCAGAAGTGAGTTAGATGTGTAGACTAAATGAAAAGTATTACATTGGCCTTTAAATGTAAATGTCATGTATACGTAACTACAGACTGTGCCAGTACTAGTGAGTTTGCCCTTCTCCATTCTCTTTCCTCCAACTATATTGGAACCTCTCTTGCACTTACCCAACAAGATCACTGCCTCAGTCCTGCATCCCCTGCATAAAAATGATTCCTACATTCAGTTTCCTTGAGTACAATCATCCAGATACAAATGCTGCACATTAATAATTTGCATCTAATTCATAACATTTTCCAAATAATGCTAATGAGACAATAACTCAAATGTAATTGCTGTTAAATAGCATGATCTACACATACAAGAGGGTGAAAATCAAAAACAATTCTCAAGCCCATGTGATATAACATCGACAAAACCAATAAACTTTTCATGAAGCTCTACCACCTGCCAGGCTTTTCAGAGATAAGGATGAATGCAGGTAACATTTTACACAGACTTCAAACATGAAGATCAACTTTTGACACCCTTGTCCTGTGCTTTTCATGAAGTAGACTGAAAAACACTCAGATCAGATGAGATGCTCATGAGAAGAAGAGCAATAGACCTTACTTAGCACACCATCACCAGCCACATCCACTGTCTGTGCCCAGATGGAGCAGTCTGCA
This sequence comes from Loriculus beryllinus, assembly GCA_039877255.1. Taxonomy (NCBI): domain Eukaryota; kingdom Metazoa; phylum Chordata; class Aves; order Psittaciformes; family Psittacidae; genus Loriculus; species Loriculus beryllinus. The sequence continues at coordinate 1,920 of JBCJKH010034276.1, forward strand.
AGCTTGGTGCACCAGCACACATCCCACACTTGCTTTTCTCTGCTCATTGCTGGAGCTTGCAGCTTGAGCCATAACAGAACTATGGCCTAACGACATGTGCTAAAATTGAGCTATCTCAGTGAAACCTTCTAAGGGTGCATAGACTTGCACAGCGTAATCCCTTAGGTTCACCATGTTGAAGGGCTTAGACACGCTTTGCGTTCACAGTTGGGCACAGCTACAACTGATTTTTTTTCTCCAGTGAGTTTAATGGGGATAAGATGAAGCTGTGCCTGGATCTTCTGTGTGAGCCATAAATGCCTTCCTACCATGACTAAAGAAAAATAAAAAATTCATCTCATGTCTTTGATTTACTATGATTTAGTGAGTAGAAACCAGTCATTGACACAGAAGCATGTGGTTTTTCAGACATCCTTCTTGGGGAGGTGATGCTATTGATCTGGATCAGGCTGAGGCTTAGAACATGTGGGAGAAATGAGCAAAAGGTGGCTTGACTGCTGCATGGCTTGTCTGCAACAGGCGTAAGGAAACCACACAAAGTTCAGGGTGAATCCAGAAGGTATCAAGCCTCAAACCAAATAACAGCTGCTAGTTCTCTGCTCCCAAGCCTTCTTACTGACTTATCTATTATCTCCTCCTGTGTAATTTGTCATAATCTCTGACTCGTCAGGCCAATTAATCATGCTTCAGAAAAAATGAGATTTCTCTCAAGGAGATTATCTGTCTCTGACAAACAAGGGATAATTCAATTAGCTTTTCTTTTTCTAAACATTTATTAACTAGTTTTGGTAAATTAGTCCTTTTTGTAATTTAGCTATAATTTAGGAAGATTTAATATGTCATTAGGCACACCAAATTCTGTGTTAATATAACATTATGGCTGAGATTTTAATTGCCCCAGAGTCAGGAACTGTATAGTTAAATGGCTTGATTCCCATATGGAAAAGGCTGATAGGACGTACACAGGACTCCACAAAAGTTCTTAAAATCCCTTGTTTTGTGAGTTAAGCACACGCTTGAGGACTGGAGAATAGGAGGCTTTCTCTGACCTGGATAAGAACTCTAAGAATTCAATGAGAAATACTTACATATTTATTTTCAGAGTTTCTACGTACCATGGAAGTTTATATTACACATGGATTTAACTCTCACAGTTCTCAAAGTTCCTATTGTCTATAATGCAATTTTCTGAGAAAATCCTAGTGTCAAACAGGAGTACCTGACTGTGGCCTGTCAGATGAGAATTTCTTCTCTGATTCATTCTGGATGATGTCTTCTAGTCTTTTTGGACACTGCCAATTGATACTAATGTAATGGCCTTAAAGAAGTCAATGCAACCTCAAACTGAGAGTGAAAATCAGCCTCTTTCATGCTGGTGGGAAATAAAAAGAAAACCAAAGCTATTGAGTTGTGTGGATTTTAAAAGGCTTAACCACAGAAGCAGATCCAGTTTTAAAGCTATGTTAATTACTTTACCATAGCAGGGTCACAGAGACTTTGCCTAAACTGAAAGTGAAGAGTCAGTTTAAGCAGACTAATCCCTACACAATGCTGACTGCAGCCTGGCTGTAGCATGGATTCAGAATATTGCAACTGGCCACAGGAATAATAGAACTCAGGGTATTTCCTAGCAAACCCCGTAGTAACCTGACCATGTCACATTCTTTGAGGGTTCATGTTTGACAGTATGAATCCACCATAAAGTGTTAAGATTTGGAGAATCTCTTTCAGAGAATTTTGGGACTCAGTCTAGGGCAGTCTTCTTCCATTGTTTGAATAGTTTCTATCACAACTCAACAGAAAGGCAGAATCCTCCGAGACACTTACATTCCAGTACATTTATGAGGACAAGTAGCTAGAAAAAAACCTTATTAGTTCTCTTTACGATGTGGGTCCTAGTGCCTAAGAAGACACAAAACCCCATTTGAAGCTTTTCTCAAGGCTGGGACATTCTCTAGATCTCTCTTTACAGATTACCTGACTCCTAATAGTAGCCATAGCCTTATTTAGCTAATGTCAACCAAGTATATAACACAAATCTGCTGGGAAGCAGACTTCATCAGTTCTGCTGCTCACAAGATGTATCTGCTTACAGTTGAAATACACATCTCCCAGCAGAAGTGGTAGGAAAATGGCCACAATTTAAGACAAGCCAGTTCAGCCCATCATAGTGGCACAACCATTACCTGCCAACTCTGTGGTAAACCACATTTAAGGAAACAGAAATGTTTTTATCACAGGCAGCTGCCTCTCTGACTCTCAGCTGGAATAACAGGTACCCATTTGAAGCTGAGTTAGTGAATAAAAGCTTTGAAGAAGCAAGATCTTACTCTGTCTTGGAAACAGTCATCGCTAGCACAAGGGAGCTTATACCTGTGGCAAAAAGCCAGATGTTGTAACCACTCTGGCATCACACCTTCATTTAGGGAAAATAAAAACGTTCCTTAATTTTATTTTATGGCTAAGATAGTCCAGAGCTCATTAGATGCCATGCTGTTCACTAGTTTAAAGCCATAAATTTATACATTAAGTAAATTGTATAAAACTGAGGCTTTTTAATAGTTATTTCAAGTGGTAATAAGAAGCATGATTCTGCACTCAGCTATACACCAACAAACACTGGGAGTAGCTTGAAGGAATTACTGCAGGAAAGAGAGGTTCAGACAAGAAGAGAGCACAGCCTGTGTATTTTTTTACTTAAAATATTCCTATATTTAACTACAACCCTAAACTCAATAATTATTACCATTAAGGGATTTATTAGGCAAGCATTGCTCTGGAGAAAGCCCAGCTGACCTCAGTGGGACTTTTGCCCAAGTAAACTTCCCATTGGAGTACGCAATCCTACTTGTATGCTCATAATCATGAGCATTAGCAGAGACCAGACCCATATCTGAAAACTATTTCATGAGCTCTCAAAGGTGTCATTAGCAGCAGAGGTGAAGCTTTAAAAACTATTGGGACAGATTCCCTCTGTCCCTTTTTGGTCTGTATAGTGTCCATTAACACTCTGCAAGCAGCTGGGAGGAATTCACAACTCTGGGCTGCAGGCTGCATTAAGCTCTTTTAATGCTATTGTGGGGCACAGAGAAGAGTGGTGTAAAAGCAAATATCCCAGGGAAAAAGGAGTGCTCCCAGCATGTGTGGAACTGTGTTTTTAAAAAGTGCTGGCTTGACATATGTAGAAGAATATGTTAATTTTGATGGAGGTTCATTCAGAGCAATGCTGACATGTTCGGACATCACATTTACAGTGTGTCAGACTCCCAGACTTGGCGTTATCTCAGGACAAAGTACAGTATTGAGCAGAATCAAACTGTTCTGCAGGAATGAATAATGGAGTAGGTAAACTCCCTACTAGTGAAAAAACCCTTAGAGAAAACCTGCACAGTTTCTACAGCTACAAACAATGAATGCTACCAGAATGAGACGAGGCAGAAAGTCAGCTCATTTCTGATAAAAGTTGGATTTCAAATGCCTGAGATTTTTAATAGCTTTCAATTCAGACAGCCAAGAAGCTAACAGTGAGAATGGACTGCAGAATCTTAAGGAGGACTACATTCCATGAAAAAATTGGACAAGATTTGTTAATGAAAAGTATAAGAAGAGTTTATAAGTTCATAAGAACAAATCTAAGTCTGGAAAGATGAACATTTTTTCTGGAGGGGGGAGAAAGGGAGTTGGGGAGGTTGGGAATTGTCTGACCAAGACCCTGATAAGAGGACAGCTCTTCAGTGGTGTTGAGACACACACACAGAGTGAAGTCAGAGATGGGCTCATGAAAGACCCAGAAATAAACTTCGGCAAAACATCTGGAATCTGCCAAAGAAAGGAAGTCACCCAGACTCAACTGAAGCTTACAGAGCGCAGGCTGCTCTGATACTGTGGCTATGATAGTATGCAGAAAGTATCGTAAGTAAAGAAATTAAGACAGAACCTGTCCGTGGAGCTCCAAGGCCAAAACAACAGTATGTGACTCAGCACATGAGCCAAAACCATGGCCAGATTCTACAACTATGTGAGAGCCGTAATTATTGACAAGATGGCAAGCAAGGCCTGGCAAGTTCATCAATGGTAACACCAATGCTGCAACTTATGGGGGAATATGGACAGTGTGGCCACAGAGCACGATTTGGCTGCTAACTGTGGCATGTTTGCTAATTTTCTCTCTGACATGCAAGTCATTGTGATGCCAGGAACAGTTATATTAGCACTACACTAAGTTTAAAATAGGTCAAAGGCAAAGACAATTAAAGAGGTATGAGAATCAGATGTACAGACAGTTAATTGGAAACAAGACAATTTTCTGAGACTTGGTGAAGAAGGAAAACCTTATTGCTGATGTTAAGGTAGTAAGTTTGATCAAGACTGAGCACAGAGGAGGAGTGACCAAAACAACTCAAAGAAGGCTTGAGGGACACCTTTCAGGAAATAAGGAAGCTCTCAAAGAGTGCTGAAAGCTCTGGAAGAACACAATTACTCCAAGACACAAGACCTCAGGAAAGCTACCCTTCCCCTAAAAAGGAGCTAAGCTAAGGCCTGTTTCTTTGGGAAGGCAGGGAATAAATATCAGTCCAGTTGTTGAACATCTGTTCTGGCTGCTGTAGGGGACAAACCAGACAATTCATGGAAAGCCAGGAACTCCCTGACAACAAATGCTGATATAAGCGAAATCAAAGTACAGCTCAGGGTATTATAATTTTTAAGTTTAAATTTTAAATGTGCTTTTGCACATTTTATTAATCCACAGAATGTGCTGCATTTAAAAATGGAAATATCATAGCCAGAAAGAACTACAGATGTCAGTAATTAGTGGCACATTACTCACATTTCATTGTAAAACAGATGTGTGTATTATTTTAATTATAATGACTAATATAACATATGCCTTTGACATATATAAGCATAATGTTTCCTGTGAGCCAGTGCTTTAAGTATGGTTTTGATTGTATTTACTTCCTTAAGTTCAGTGTCAGAGAAGGAAAGTGTATTTGTTACATGCAGATCAAAATACCAGAGAAAGTCCCTGTGTATTATTGTAAACCTGTGTTTTGACAGTATGCATTTGCAACTGGGAAGTGGAAAGTTATGATCTCCAGCTTTATTCAAATGACTTCTTTTTAATGATAATACTTCCTTACCCTGAGGCTACACCACAAACAATTATGGAACATTTTGGAGACTGCATGGTGTGCTATTACTTTTAAAAGATAGTACCCTGATTCCATTTTTTTCCTACAATGTTTTTTTTTTCTTCAGAGCAATGTCCAAATACACTCCTTTTTGAAAATTACTTTCATATGCCATGGCTTTTATTATGGTCATTCAGCACTATCGTCAGCTACCGCACAGCTAGCTTTTCTTTACAGTCAAATTGTTGACTGTCTTTGCAGTGACAGTCAAAGAGAAGTCCATATAAAAAAACCCAAACAGACCTCAACAACAGAATCACCGGCAGACATTCAACAAGGTATTAATATACCCTATGTGCCATTCAAGCAGAATTTAGATGCTTTTACCCACCTATCTTATTTAATTTTAGGTATTACCTATGTTCAGATACAAACTTCTCTAAAAGATCAGCATGATGATTGTCAGTCCCAGAGAAGGAGCTGGGCCCTCCTTTCCATTTGTATTTCTCCACAGCCACTAAGGGACACACAAACCTTTAAGACTCTCCATTAGTGTGGTGAAGTCAACCCCATTCGTGAGACACCCACTCTCAGCACTGCTGTTGTAACCTTTGTTGGCAATTTCCCTGAAGTTTTCAGTATCTGACCATTTGAAATATTGTATTTTGAAGTTCACATTGCCGTATCGCCTCTGCCACTGCACTCAGCCTCTGCTTACTGTCACTCTCCATCTTCAATCCCCACCATAATCTTCTACTCCTATTATTAATGACTTTTGACAGATTTTAACTATCAGAGTAGAAATGTTCTATGCACAGGCTCTCCACAAGGACCTGTTTGCTTTTTTGTTTTATTTGGAGCAAATATTAGTCATCTATTTGAAGAAGAAAAAGAACTAAACAAGGAGCTTTGCCAACATGTGACTTAAAATCAACACAATAAACTTTTAATACCTTCATAAGTGAGAAAAATTAATTTATCGTGCTTCCAGGGGACAATCTGGAGGTCAAAGCTGTCTTGCCCAAGTCACACAGAATCATTCATATAGGTATTCCGTCATCTAAAAAGTGCAGAGGATAAACCATTTTTTGAACTTGCACAGAGGAATTTGACGGATACTCACTTGTAATTCTGCCCATGTCCCTGCTGCCCTGCACAGACTGTTGTTCCACGTAGCCATGGAGCCAGCACATCAGACCAGACAGACAAAAAGGATCTGGCTGCTAATTCACCTCATCAAATCAGTAATTGTAATGGATCAGAACCTCCTCTCTTCCATCAAACAGCACAAATAATTTGGTGCCTTTCTATGGCCTGATGTTGGAGTAGTTGTCTTCTCCTTGATTTAGAAGATAAATGAGGAATTTTGCCTATTGCCTTCTCATGTAAAGAAAGGAATGCAGGTTAAAAATCAGATTTTTTTTTTTTTAATAAATAGCACAAATTTGAGAGTTTATACAAGGTAAATTTTCAGACAGAAAAAAATGCAAGCTGATTTTGTAATATGGCAACTCTACATTTTAGCCACATGGCCACAACACTGCTAGGAAAAATGTCTATGTTTGGTTAAAGGATGCATCCAAGCATACGGTATGTACGGTATGCAATATGTGGCTTCTTTCACATTCTCTGCGAAGAATCACATAACAAGTGGCACCTGAACTTCTGTACTTTAAAAAAGATCAGTCAAAGCATTTCTTTTGCTCCTTATTTTTACCTTTACAGGAAATAAGATGAAGAACACACAATATTCAGCACCTAATAGCTACTCAAGGGACATGCCTTTAACTTCCTACAGTATCAGCACATTTTTCACTTAAAGGCAGATACTATAAGTCCACATCTACAACATGAAAGATAATCTATCCTAAAATACTCAGTATTTGAAGGACATGAAATATTTTGTTATTCAAAGCTGTGCCAAAAATTCTTTAGAGAGTTCACCTTAGAAACACAAGTGAGGTAACTTTTTAAGTACTTCATGGACCTGCTGTATATGTGGATGGATATTTGTCCACGATTTCACTGCTCAGCAGGAAACATAACCACTTGTTTCATCCATAACCCCTCCTGAAGCTCAGAGATCCAAGTTTGACCACTACTTAACTCTATATAGCACACAAAATTTGACTGGAGCTTACTGATTAAAGTAAAGTAAAAATCCTTACTCAAAGAATTCCTTCAGAAACAGAAGGGTTTTACTTCTATTTTTAAGTTTAAAGAATCTGTTTTTAAGTTAGTGGCTGCCAAAGTGTGGTGACACCATTCTTGACAACAGAGCAAAAGGCAATCACATCTTCCAGGGACATTCCTGAGGTTAGGGAAGGATTCCCTGCTTTTCTGACAACAAATGCTGCACTGTCGGTACGTGTGTGGGTACTTTGTTTCCAGCCTGGAATGTTTTAAAAGATGCAAAACACAGAGATGCAGGATTTATTATCCAAACTTAAGAAAAGCAGACACAGAAGAAAATCTTAGGGGACATGGTAGAAAATGGAGATAAGAGGTTAAGATGCTATCTATGTCTGAGTAGGACAAAGTAGGTCAGCGTCAAAGTGCTGCTCCTTGGGATGTGAAGACCTTAAATGTCTTTTCTGTGGCATGTTCAAGGATTTAGTATTTCTAGTAAAGGAGACAACATAAAGTATCAAAGAAAACAATGCTAGAAGAGCTCTTGAGGTCTTACTCAGTTCAATATCCTTCTGAAAAGCTGATCAGGTATATTTAGACTATTTCTGATGAATATTTGTCTTATCTGTATTTAAAAACTTCTTACAATGAGAACTTTCCCTGTTCCAGCCCTTAACTAACCTCATGGTTAGGAAACATTTTCTAATATCTACTCTTGCTTCCTTCAATTTAGATTCACAGTTTCTCATTCTACTGTCAGTAGACATAGATGGTTGTTTAATCCTTCTCTTTGTAAAAGCATTAGAGTACCTGGAGTTTTATTATGCTTCCCAGGCCTCACTGAACAATCCCAGCTTTTCAATGTTCCCTCACAGGCTGTGTTTCCTAGAGCTGTTATCTTCCTTGCCAGGCTCTTTTCTGGGGTCTCCCCAGTTGGTGCGTTAGCTTTTTCTAAGTTTGTAGTTGCTTTCCAGCTGTGAACTTCAGCTCTTTCCAAAGCTGAGTTAGAAGTTTGTAAAGTGCAGATAACAAGTCGGTTTTACATGTTAGAATTATGAGCTTCAGAGTCAATTTCCCAAACAGATGTCCTGGAGAAGGCAGGTTCTGCATATATCATAGCTCTGCAGGTAAGGATAACTAATGTATAGGAATAAAGTATGTAATGTCAGGAACAATACCTGAGCTGTTTTGGTTCATATCTTGCCCATATATCTTGCCCACACCTTCACCTTAATTTACCTTCATCCAAACCCTGAATTCCACAACAATCGCTTCTCTGCTTGGACACGACTTTCATCTTTCTCCTCAATCAATGTAGCTGAGTAAGGGCAGATCTGAAATACCAAGTGCAGGCAAGAGATGCACTTCTTGTCATATTTCTGGCCTGAGCAGGAGCAGGTAGGCCAAAGGACTTTATGTGAAAGCCTTTATTCTTAAGATATGTCCAGGCTAAATTTGCTGACTTGGAAAAATTGTTGAAGGAATGTTTGAAAACTTGAGACAATAAATCCAAACATGACCAGGCAACTGCTAGACAAGTACAATACACCTTCTGATACTAGTTTGCTGTTTATGTAGTGTGACTTTTCATGAGCCATGTACTGCCAGTTGACAGCAGTGGCTGTTGGAGTGTTCCGGTGTGGTCTCAGTGATTCTTCCATGATCACCCCAGAAAATTCTTCCTCTGTAATCACTAAGCTTTATTCCTATCAGGGCCATACCTATTACTGTGGGAACCATGGAGCCTCTCTAACAAGGGAGGAGGGATACACTGGAAAACTTCTGCCTCTTCAGCCCAGAATGAAGTGACAAAGGAGCATGTAATGTGGTTGGGTCTGATCAGTGGTGGTCTGAGATGCAATGTCTTGATGAGACAGCGAGTGCTGCAAACCGTATGAAGCTGGAAGTCTCCTGTGGTATTGTGGCAAACAGAATACCACAGTATTGAGGTATTGTGTTTGCCCTGCCCATACTACACTTTAAGAACTTTCTATAAGCTACTGTCAGAACAGGGCACTGAGCTACGTGGATCATTGCTCTTTCCCAGTAGAGTCATTCTTACATCTCCTGTTGACAAGCAGACAGTGGGACATCTCTTAGACTGAACATCCAGAGGCAAGTTACGGCCATGAAGTTTTAAATAAGATGCCAGCAAAGGCTGTGTGAAGAGCATAGAGTAAGACTTAATAAAGTTTCAACTCTTGCACAAACCTAATAACCCAGAAAGTACACATGACACTCTTGCAAAACATCCACAAATCTCCTTCATCTTTTTTTTCCTGAGGATTAGCAGTGCCCTGCAACTTGGAATGATCAAACTTGAAGCAAGAGCTAAGAAAAACATCATAAATCCCATGTGCTTTTATGTAGTCCCAAACATAATCATAAAAGTAATAACAAAAGCAAGTTTCCCAAACTAAAAAAATTTGCCTTGACTTGGAGAAAGAGAAAATGGAAAAATAACATTACAGCATCAATAATAAGGATTTCACCTACCCAGGAAAGTATGGCTGCACTACATGAAACATCAGGTCCTACCCAGATATATCAGTATCTTTAATAACCCTGAAGGAAAAAGGAAAAGAGAATGGAGGAAGGACAACTTACACTGATGGAAAGGATATCTTCAGTAACAACATCACCCTACCCATCAACTTGCCAATCAGTCAGAAACAAATGACAACAAGTAAAGCAGCACCTAAGCCCCAAACACAGTGTAAACATTACATGGTATTCACAGAGCTAAAACCCACAATGGAAGATTTACACAGTGTCTTTCCCACTGGCATGGAGCTGGATCTACAAAACAGCACTTCCTACATATCAGTCCACAGAATAGCCACGGAAAAATAGCAGGGTACAGTTTTTAATCCTAAAACACAAGGTCTGCACTGTTACAGTTTGAAGTTAATTTTGCTCATGAAAGGGATGGAAAATTTTGGATACAGATCCAAATACCCTCCATGCTTGGCAACATGGAATTGGCTTGGATTTTATCCACCTCTAATCACTGAGCATTCATTTGTAATTCAGATTCCTTGGATCATTGGAGCTATCAGCGGCTGGATTCTGAAGCAGACCTGGCCATAATTCACATCTCCATGATAAGGTTCAGGCAAGCAGGTACAGTCTGAAGTGTGGGAGAATGATAAGCTGTAGCTGTGCTGATCAGACCAGGTAAAGTTTGGAGAAGTTCAGCGAGATGGTTTATTGTTGCAGGTGTGTAGCAAACTCCCATACATTACTCAGAAGAAGTATAACTCTCCTTAACAATATATCAGGTATGGAAGCAGGTGATCAACCCACTTCAATCTACCTACACACGATGAGATTTGCAGTGTCTTGGAGACATTTTCCCCAGGCCTAGAGCACAGCCAAAGCAGCCCTGTGTGAGTTGCAATGGCTGGTACTGTATCCTACTGCTGCAGTGCAGTGTTGCTGTAAGGGCAAACCATTATTGTGGTCACAGGAATTCTGCAGGAGACAGATCTGGGGACACTAGTCCCCTTCCACCTTCCAATAGAAGAAGACAAGTTAAGAATAGCAGCCAGGGAGGGAGGATGAGACAGCACAAGCCAAGAGGCTGTGGTTACCTCTCCTGATAGATGTGACTTTGCAGAGGCAAAGAGGATTTGCACAGCAGGTCTCACCCAGAGTGACTGAGGCTGATGACTTCAATAACACTGCCTCAGCAAGCAAGGGGCTCCAAGGTCTGAGACAACAGGCAGTCTGACCTGTGTCAGCTGCACTGGAATGCTGATTAGGCACTTTTCCTCATCAGAACAGACCCGTTCCAGCAGGAAACAAGGCCACAAAGGTGCTGCCAAAGCTGAGAAAGCCATATCCTGGGGTCAGGGGCTCCTCTCATGTGCGTCAGCAGACTTCCAGAGAGGCTAAGGGACGTCTGCTGGCTTACAGAGCAGTGTGTCTGTCCTGTGGGTGAAAAAGGGAATTGTACTGCATGTTCATTTAGCCTCTGGAATTTTTGGTGTATGGGTAAACTGTGAACGTATCAGGTAAGAGTGCAACAAGCTTCAATATTTTACAAAAACAGAAACATTTCAGCTGCTACAAAGGGGTTGAAGGGGTGAAAGATTTTAACAGTGAAATAATGAAAACCACATAACTGCAACCTTTTATGCAGGTTGCCTCAGTTCCATTAGCAAACCCTTCCAATCCAAGCACAATGGAAGGCTACAGATCACTCAGCTGCAGCCCAGAGGTTGGAACCAATTTGTGTGAAATTATCCAACAAATCAGCAGCAAACCTGAGAAGACGGGATACCAGCAGCCTGTTTCCCCACAGCTCACCAGCCTGACTAGTGCTGTCTGGCCCATGAGTGTATTCCAAGAGGTTGGCAAAATGTGTATTTGTTTATTTATGTTAGGTGTTGGGGTGCCTAATGAATGCTGCTAGTGGTACATTTCAGGGGCAAGAGAGAAAACTGTGCGTAGAAGCTTATGGATCCTGTTCATAGCTGTGCAAGTAAAACTCTCCCTTGATAAAAAAATAAAAAGGCAGAATCATCAACACTTATCTATGCAATGGGAAGTAGAAGACTTTCAACCTAAATCACTTTTAAAAGCACATTCTGAAATTAAAAAATAAATGTCCCTTTAAAAATAAGGAACATTTCTCCTGTTCTTATGTTAATTGAGGTCTTTCAATGAGGGAGAGATGAGCTAAATAACTGTACACGAAAGAGAGAACCCACATCACACAGGGAACTGTCAAAGGTACAGAGATCACAAGTTACAAACCAGAAAGACTATATTTTTGGTAAACTGGCAAACACTTGAGACTGGAGATGCCCGGTTGTATCTCTGTCTCTTTCTATTTATCTTGCATCACATGCAAATACATTATATGAAGCCTTCTCACCAACTGATCCATCTAGCTCTGCTACAAAGCTCATTTGGGCTCTTGGTGCAGTTAAAAGAACTGTTGGTGGCATTGGTAACTGGGATGGTAGGGGTTGCCCAAGGAATTTGTGAGTGCTCCATCCCCTGGCTTTGTTCAAGGGGCAGAGGGGTTGGAACTGGATGATCTTAAGGTCCTTTCCAACCCTAACTATTCTATGATTCTATGGTTGATAAACGATGACAAACACTGGTACTGATTCTCACAGTGCATATTTAAGCTCTGTCCAAGCACTCACAAGAGAGCTTAGGCAGTTCTTATTGATATCTTTACATCAGTGTTTTATACACGCCATTAAAAGATTAGTAGACTTGAAGGAATTTATGAGACATAGAGTAAGGCATGACTGAACCTAACAAAGTTATATGAGAAGGTCTAAAATGTCTATCCAGACTAATATGTTTCTTCAACAATGGCAAGGTGAAAATGCTTTGGAAAACAGCATGCAAAATCAGTTATCCCTGGTTTCCCTCTCAATTGGCAGTCAATGACTTCCTGAGATGGAGCTCTCGTCAGGACCATCAAATTAAGTAATTGCTGGTAGATCTTTTGTGAATTTGTTTCTTTCTGAATTAGCTTATCTCTATGTTAGGATTTCTTTCTACTATGGTAGACTTGAATCTACAAATCTTAATTAGCTCCCCAGGCAGTACAACTTTTAACAACTCCCTCTGTTTCTTCAGCTCTGCTGGTTCTGTTCATAATCCAGACCTGTCATTCTCTTGCAAGGAGTGTTTGCTGTACAGACACAAAAATCTGTTCCTGAAGTAAATGAATTACATTATATTAAAGGTAGTGTTCAGTCTCACAAGTATCTTATGAAACACACCCTAAATTTTCCATGATGCTTAAAAGCAGACATGTGTTATCCTGCCTGATTACTAGGAGAAGGGTGGGGTAGCTATATCTGTCCTGCTTGCCCTATCCTGGGAAGCAGGTGTGCCAAAGTGTTTGTATCATCCACACTTCACAAGACGTGAATACTAAAATCAGTTATAACCCATCATATTTGGTAGTAGAAGAATTAAGTTGATGTCTCTGGGCATTTCTGGGCTTTCAAGTGACAAATATTTTCAGAAGGAGCAAAGGGAACGGGCAGGAGTAGACTGCTAGGTGGCAACATCTCTTGTCCTTTCTGGCCTAGAAGTATATACCCATTTGGCAAAATAAGCACAGTAACCTTGGGGTGATGCACTTTAAGATGATGCTTTATCAGTTAATTTAGGACTTTTTTTGTGTGTAATGTCCTGGTACACGTGTCCGAACAGCCTACAGCATCCATACCCATGCCTGCTGATGGGCCATTCGTGCCCACCAGACCTCCTTGCTCCCACATTGCCACTAAGAAAGCTCATGGAAAGGAGGACAGCATTAACTAAAAATGCTTAGAAATGGTGGTGCTGTTCCAGTTAAGGAGTGGGGAATGGGCATAAGGGTCTACAGAATTTCAAACACCTCCAGGAAAGCAGAGAAGATGCATAACAGCCTTTCCCATCCCACCGCCCTGCACCACAACCCTAATTGCCGGCCTCTCACCTTCTTGCAAAGAGGCTTTCTGTGCTCAGAGAGGGGAGCTTCTCACTTACCATATGCACAGATCCGTGTCCTTAGGCAGGGGCTGTGTGCACGGGGAAGGGGTCACAGCCCTATCTAGCCCTAGTGCCACCCCACAGGCCTGAGCTCAGTGGGGAGAAAATAAAGGGAAAGAAGTCGAGAAAAAGAGGAGGAGAGCTGAATAGGGGGGGGCAGGACGGTGGGAAGAGCAGAGAAGTAGGGAGGGAAGGAAGAAAGCGGAAAAAAAGGAGGAGAAAGGGGAGGAGATGAAAGGCAAAGAGAGGAGGGAGGACCGGGCGGGTAGGAGGCGAGAGGCCGGGAAGGAGAGAAGTGAGGCAGCTCTCGGAGAGGGACGGGACGGGACGGGACGGGACCCGGCGCCCCGCGGGCCATGCGCCTCCTGGCCACGGCGCTGGCCGCCCTGCTGGCCTCGGCCCCGGCCCCAGGTAAGCGGCACCGCGGGCGCTCAGCGGCCGGTACCGGGCAGACCCCTCAGCCGCGGGCTGCCGCCATCCCCTTCGTGCCTTGAAGCTGTGTCCGGGCTCCCCCAGCAGAGGGGCTGGCGCGGCGGCCCCGAGCAGCGGCAGCACCCGGAGCTTGGGCTCCAGGAGAGGGGGCTTACAGGGATGTTCGAGGAAGCCCGGCAGTCCCCTGCAGCCGGCGGGTCATCCCCCCGGGCAGGGGGATCCCGCGCCCCGCTGTGCCGCCGCTTCCCTGCAGCGTTTCTGCACGGCGACCTGACCCGCGACTGTGGACTTAAAAAAGAAAACCTTTCCCCTGCAGAAGTTTATGGAAGCGCGTTCTCCGCTGCCTGCTGTGCCAGGCGGGACAGCGTTGAGCTGCACCGGGGAACTGCAGGCGAAGCTGAGGCAAAGAAAGATTCGGCATTGTTTTTTTCCACAGGTGCCCAGGTCCTATAGGCATCCAGCGAAACAGAACCTTAGCTCACTTGTAAAAAACTTTCTTCTTTCAAGTCCTTTATCCCTCCAAATTCATTCAAGTCCTTTATCCCTCCAAATTCAAGGGTGCATTGGCCAGTGTCGTGTCCTAAAACTGCAACAGAGACACAGAGGCCGAACCTGAACTTCAAGGTGCAGTGAGGGTTACAGGAGTAAGGAAGCCCCGCTCATTCAGCAGTTCAAGATTCAGCTTGAATCTTCACCTCAAAAGGGCAGGAGGTGGTGGAGGCAGAGGTTTGGGTCAAGTCCATCCTTAGTCAGTACAGAAGCTTTCCCTGAGAAGGAGTCTCAGACTTGTGAAACTTGCAGACAGATCGATTCAGCTGCAACCAGCTGGCTGCTGTTGATCTTGCTAGCCAGCTCCTACCTAATTTAAACAAAGAGCTTTCCTTCTTCCTGGCTCATCTGCTCTTCTTACTTTTTAATTGTAGAGGAGTCAAAATAAAGCAGGCTTTGACAGTAACATTGTTTCACAGAACAAACTGCAACACAGATGAAAGCCACCGTATATGCTTCTGGTCCTGCAAATCTGAGATCAGATCAGAGATACCCAGATGGCATGCCTCTAACCCCTCAGCTATCACCAAAGGCTGAGGATAAAAGTCCTCTTGGCCCTGAAGGATGGTGACTTGTAGGTTCTGCCTGTCAGACTCCATGTGGGAAGGAAGAGGGGCTGATACATAACACTAAATCTGGTTGTGAGCACAGTAGCAATTCTTCTCCGACCTCCACTTTTGTAGTTGGGGTTCTTCCACTAAAACACAGCCACGCTGAAACTACTCACCAAACACAAGGACCCAGCAGTGACTGAGGGTCCTTTGCTGCAATTCTAGCACAAAGAGAGGGGACAACCCTGCCAATGACAAGTTTCTGGCTCATAAAAGTATAATTTGTTGCTCCTGACAGTGCTGTCAAAGTGCTTTGTAATGTAATATGGCAGACAACAAAGTCAAACCTAGCTAATACTTGGAATTGAGCTGGTGTAAGCAGAAGTGGACTGCTTTCAAAATATGACTTTTCAAAGCAGACTTTAACCCGCAATAACCTTCCCTGATTTCCTACAGGCTAGTGAGCCATGCAGGTGAAGGGTACCAATGAAATGAACTGGTAAAACATTGGGATGGGGGCAACTAAGTGAGCTGGTTGCAAAAGGAGGCATGTATTTAATGATTAAGCACACTGCAAAGGAATCCTCAAGTCTTTGATTCACTCTTCTCACTTGTTCTATAAATAGTTTCCCTTTCTAAGCAAAAGCAAGACTAAAACTTGTGGCTGAGTGGCTACATGATGTTATACTGGGAAGGCAGGAGAAGAAAAATAGTGATTTCTCACTTGAAGCAGTAATCTGAAATCTAGAAATTCAGTACTCTGTTGGCATGCAAGCCTGCTCTCAAGTTGTGGAGGAGTCTCCTGTGTTGGCAAGACACCCATTACAAGGGTAAACCTCATGCTGGGGCTGATCCAGTGCCTGCTAAAGACAAGAGGAACATTTCCAGTAGTGTTTGAGAGCCCTAAATGAAGCTTTTCCTTTCCACACAAGATGTAAATGACCTCTTTCCTCTAAAACCCACCACTACTCCTGCTCCTGCTCCAAAGGCAGTGGGAGGATAGAGTCAAATGGACACTGTTTTTCTATTTTATAAAAAGCATCACCTGACACTGCTCAACATAAGATGAGATCACGGTAAAAGAGTCAGGAAATTTCCAAAACTCTCCCCATTGCTGCACTTGTACAGCCACACCAACTGAAGCTGCAGAAGGAAGACATGAAGCATGCAAAATTTGATATTTCATTAGAAAAAAGGCATGTCCCCAGAGGAAAAGTAGGAGCCTTAGGTATAAAATGCTGATGTTTGTATGAGTGTAAACAGCTAGAAAGGGATCAGAGACTCCATGCACAGTGCTTCTTTATCTTCTTGCATAGGCTTCCATCATCGCTGTATCTGAGTTCTTCTGTATTTTCTCTTGGGTACTTTTTGGCACTATGTTCTGCCTAGTTTTGAATTAAGCAATGATACTTTGGCCCTTTATTTTGGGACTCTATTCCACAGTTAATCCTAGCCAGCTTTTTCAAACAAGAAGTTCACATGTCAGGAAAATGACATAATTGTTTTTCTTTACAGTTTTTCACGATATGTTCATAATTTCAGTAGAAAAAGTTTGTGTTTCTCATTTGCCCAAACCACATTTTTGAGTGATTAAATATTTACAGCCCAAGTATTTATGAGAACCCCAAAAGTGCTGAAAATCTTAAACTTATTTCCTGAGCAGCATAACCTTCAAAACCTGATCTTATTTTGATGGCAGGGGCAGCCATCTTCACATTTGCCTGTAAAACACCAAGGTCAGGTAACTTCAGCAAGTCATAACTGGAGTTTCATGCCTGGAAAGCTTTTTGTGGTATTCAGCCTTAATTTTAAGTTTTAACATCCTGTTCTACTTGTGTGCTTTCTACAATCCAAAATGATCTTTTGCTTTGGCACTTACATGAGTTGCACACACAAGGATCATGCATAAATAATTATATCAATAATCTAGGCCATGCTCAGTAGCAGTTTCTCTAAAAAAAATTAGAAATTCCTCCTTTATACAACTTATTTTCTCCTTCATAAAGAAAAAAAAATGTCTACTTGGAAAAAATATACCACTCTGTGTATCTGAAATGAAACCAAAATAATTATTATACTATTAATTTTCATAGGGTTCTTCTAAAACACGTGCAATGTAACTAATTTAAGTGGATTTACTTTAAGTAAGGCACTACAATTCACCTCTCCATTTCATGGCTTCATTGGGAACATAAAAACAGTGTCTCTGTCTCCAATACCATTTCAGAAATAGCATGGAAATACTTTACTTGCTTATTTTGAAGATAAATATACGTTTGGGTTTCAGGAGCTGATGTCAGACAAAAGACTGCCAAAACGCTCATCCCCTTTGTTAAAATGTTCCTAGCTGATGTACTAGAAAAGTGTCTAGAAATGAAAAATAACTCTCTCAGATTTGCAATTCTCATTAGGATTTGACTACAGTATATTCACATAACAGGAAGCTTAATATTCACATTTTAGAGGACATTTCATGGTTTGCAGAGTGCATTGCAGAGCGTGCTTGTGCACTGCTGAAATATGGTGCTGTCTCCAGTGGATGCCATCAGACCAGTAGGTTACACATTTTAAGTCATTTAGGAAACACATTACCACAATATACAATTGGTAAAAAAAAATATCAGTCTCTGATATGACTAATAAGAACATTATTAATGTGCATTAGGAAGGAAATAAAACGAGTGTTGATTCCCATGACCCAGAAAACCAGTCCAGCATAGATCAGTTAGACCAGGAAAGAAAATTTTCCTGTAATGAACAGCTGTGGACTTCTTTCAACCTTCACCTGTACTGGCTGTTGTTAGAAGCAAAGCAGAGAGACAAGCAACTGGCTTAAGCTAAATTGATGATGAAGAACAGAAAAACAAGAGTCAGGAATAAATGGAACTATGGAATAATCATTTGTCCCAATATAATCTCATGTCATATTTTGTAATGCAAATTATATCAGTTTAATTTGGATTTGTATTCAGAAGGGCTAATCTGACAGATTTAACCCAGGCTTGAGGTGGTCATTTGATAACAGGAAGAGGACATGGAGAACTGCAAAGTGAGGAGCTGGTTACAGTCATATAGGGACATTAGCAGTCTTTCAGCGATAATCTATTTGACAGCATCATGTAAGGTTTATACAAATGATATCTAAAACAAGTAGACAGAAACATACACATTGAAATTATGTGACCTTAAGACTGGGATAGCATGTAGGAAAAACTGAGGACCAATTAACAAAAGTGAAGCAGAACAATAAAGCAAAGTCGTGTACTTCAGGATTAGTAAGAATTTGACAAAGAAGGAAAGATGCTCAAGTTTATTGTTTAATTTTAAACTGACGTATAATCACATGTGGAAATATCTTGAGAAAGGACAACATAATTCTGAGATACACCAGGCGGGTATATCCCAGACAAATCTGGGGAGTACCATGACTATTTCACAGTACATTGGAGAGCTTCTTTCCAGACACTGCCTATAATTCCAGTAACCCACATTAGAAAAAGATGTAAATAATTACAATGAAACCCAAAATTTAAACAGGACCCAATACAGAGGAGGGCTATTAAGGTGCACAGGGAAGTGATGACACTTCTTCTCTAAAGGAGACTAACAGAGCTTTTCTTCTTCAGCTCAACAAAGCAATGGCTGAGGCACCAGATAGTTGCGTTCTATAGGGACTCAGAAAGCAAGGGCTAGGGAAGGAAACACTATTTAATCTTGAAGTTGGGACAGGAAAAATAGGCATAAGGTGGCTATTGAAACAATTTAGCCTGGAAATCTTAAGAAGGGTGCAAATCGTTGGAATAGCTGGCTGTGGAACAGCTTTGCAAAAGATATTCTTGGCTCTTACTCCAAGCTAGTTCTAGACTAACACTTGTTCAGACTGATAAAAAATTATATGATGTTGGGCTTAAGAAAGCAGCAAGGTGTCCACTTCAGACCCATCTTATTTATTAGCAACAGCAAGAATACTAGAGGAGACTCACTGAAGGAGGGTCTCATACCAAGTTAAATATTCACAGACAGATGATGTCAGGTTCTAAAAGCTCATTAAATTGCTGTGTACTGAATGGATGCCATAAGTTTACCTGCTGTGGACTCGCACACTGGGACAGATGCAGTTGTGCCAGCATGGAGGGCTCTCACCATCTTTTATCTCCTTTGCAGATGTTTGTGAGGCTTTAAATGTGACAGTCTCTCCGGGACCAACAGTGCGATACTCTGAGGGAGATAATGCTACCCTCTACTGCCACATTTCTCAAAAGAGAAAGACAGACAATTTGCTGGCTGTGCGGTGGGTCTTTGCTGCATCACCTACTCAGGAGTATCTGATGATCAAAATGACAAAGTTTGGGTCTGTCCAGTATTATGGAAATTATTCTCATCATTCCCACAAACAAAGACTTCATCTTCTTAAAGAGAAACATGGAACTATGTACAAATTTCTTATTCTAAGTCTCCAGCAAACAGATCAAGGACATTACATATGCAAAGTCCAGGAAATTGGCAAACACAAGAATAAATGGACAGCATGGTCAAATGGCACAGCAGCTACTGAAATAAGAGGTGAGAGACTACTGATTTCAATTTTATTATTTTTCTTGTTGCTTGAGGCCTTTCAAAATTTTCTTTCAATTTCATCCATAAGATATTAGAAGTTAGGTTATTTTTAAGTGTTATAAGAGGATATGAGAAGAAAACCTAATACTCAACTTCTTTACTTACACATTACAATTTAAACATTATTCAGCCCATAATAAAATGCAAAGAAGTGTGAAGGTTGATTGATAGACTTATAGCAGATAGTATATTTTCTTTGACTTTAACCAGAATAGCAGTAATTAAAATTCCTTTGTATTCAACTACAGGTTTGTGGTGGGTTGACCTTGGCTGGATTCTGGCTGCACACTCTATTGCTCCTTTCCTCAGCAGGATAAGGAGAGAAGAAAATGAAATGAAAACACCCTTGTAGGTCAAGATAAAGGCAGTTTAATAAAGTAAAAGCAAAGGCCAGGTGCAGAAGCAAAAGAAAAGAAAAAAATTATTTTCTACTTTCCATTAGCAGGAGATGTCCAGCCACTTCCCAGGAAGCAGGGCTTCAGTCTGTGTAGTGGTTGCTCCAGAAGACAAACACTGTGATAATGAATGCCATTCCTCCTCCTTCTTTTCTTTATCATTTGTTGCTGAGCAGATTCCATACTGTATGGAATATCCCTTTGGTTGGTTTGGGTGAGCTGTCTTAGCTATGTCCCTTCCCAAGATCTTGCCCGTCCTCATCCTACTAATGAGGAGGCAGTGTTGGAGAGACAGCCTTGATGTTTTATGAGCACTGATCAGCAGTGGCAAAATACTGGTGTGTTATCAACACCTTGTTAGCTACCAA
The DNA here is from genome assembly GCA_039877255.1 of Loriculus beryllinus. Classification (NCBI taxonomy): domain Eukaryota; kingdom Metazoa; phylum Chordata; class Aves; order Psittaciformes; family Psittacidae; genus Loriculus; species Loriculus beryllinus. The sequence continues at coordinate 22,604 of JBCJKH010034276.1, forward strand.
TACGAAGTACAGCACTATGAGGGTTGCTGTAGAGAAAATGAGCTCCACCTCAGTCAGACCCAATACAAGGTCTCTACAACGTTGCTAGTTGGAATAAACAAATGCCATTATTATTATTTAAATATAAAGAAAGACAAACAGAGAGAAATTAACTTATTTTCTGAAGAATATGCAGTGGGTCAGCCAGGAATAGAACCATTATATTTCAGATTTGTGTTTGGTATTTCTCTTGGTGTTTCCATTGCTTTCAGTTCTAGTCCAGCAGCACTTGGCAAGTAACATTTCTAGTATCACTTTTTTGCTTTTGTTTGTATTACTTATAGCCACAAAGCACAGCTAGAAAAGCAGTGAATGCCTGCTGACATTGAACTTCAGATAGTGGCCTTAGAGAACAGGCGCCTTTGAAGAGGTGGTTGAGCTCAGCAGTTGGACTGTTAGGGCTAGCTGGCAAACTAGCCCCCTGATTGTGGCTTTATAGACAGAAAAGTTGGCCTACCACAGGGTCAGCTCTAAAGATATTGCCAAAAGTCAAGTTTGAGTACTTGGTCCATGGGTCTGGAAATTCAAGAAGCTCATCCAGTAATCACAGAAAAACTAGTAGGAGGAAACTGTATTTCACAAACTTTCTGCCATTTCTGTTCATGCTAAATTTGTTGTTGTGTTTAGACCCCAAATGGTTATTCCTGTAGCTGAAAAACCCTAATCCTGTTTATCTCTTTTGTGTTTTGGTGAAAAATGGCCCTAGCTTTCCTCTGAAACCAGTTTTGGTTGGAGGGAACTCTACTGACTACAGGCTTTTTCAAGATGCGTTTGAACATTTTTATGTAGCCTTAATCTTGATCATATTCTCTCAATGTCACCTTCACAAGTGACATTCAGGTTTTTTTGTATTATTTTTGGATTACAAACACAGCAGGGAGAGAACTGTGACAGTAAAAAATATTATTTTTGAGTGTATTATCTCCAATGGGTAGCTTTCAGGTACCACAAACTTTCACTTTGATCTATCAGAAGTTTGAGAACAAAGATATGAAAAATACAATATAACAAGAGATAAAGAGCAGCTTCATGTTGACCAGCAATGTTTAAAAATGCCTTGAGGAATCATGGCATTAACATAATGTAATTAGCTGATTATTACTGGCACTAATGATCCAAAGCTGAAGTTCTGTTTGGATTAGTAGCAAAGATGATTGATCAATTTTAAGCAACAGCAAGAAATCCTAGTCTAAACTGTTTTGTCTTATTGGGCACTCAAAACTTGTCTGGAAAACCTCTATGATATTCATTTTGGATTTCCTCTGCTTCCTGACTGCAAACAGTCAGAAATACAAATAACAATAAAGCAGTACCCAAGTCTAAATGGGAACCCAAGCCCTTTACCTGTCCCCACCAGGGAAATGCCTATCCCTCCAACACGCAGACCCAAGCCACACTTCTTTTGCACTGAAGATTACAGAACCAGGACTTAAAAGAAAACTCCACCAAAGTACATTAGACTCTTAAACGCAAATCACCAGGGCAATCAGTACCATGGGTCAGAAATGTAATCCTGCAGCCAAATGCCATCTGTAATCCATAACCTGATATCCTAAAGAAACCAAAGCCTACATGATCACACTATTGACTAGTCTGCACCATTATGAACCCATGGGCTGATTTTTGAGATAACAGTCTTAAAGATATTAAAGTTGTACAAGTAATGTGAAATTGTCGGGGGGAAGGAGAGAAAATCTGTATGAACTTCCTCACTGAAGGAAAGCTGAAAGAACTAAAAAGGCAATTATTGCTCTTGAGCTGCCATCTTTCTGTCCACTGACCTTCCACATCTCAGTCAGTAACTGGGGCTCTGGGGCATACCGCAGGATTCATTAGCTTCACAGCTCAAAGAACAGTTTCTTGTTTGATTTTTGTTGCTGTTTTTACTCTCCTGCTTTTAAACAGGGAAGAGTAAGAACGCTAGAGTAAAAACATCTCCTGAACTCAGCCATCTTAATCTCTGGAGGGCATTAAGTTTTATAAGCACTGACCCCATGTTGAGTAGCTGGAGCCAAGGCACAGTGGTTAGTCTTGTAACCACACAGGGATATGAAATGAAACTTTACTGCATGCATGATTTAGCCCTACAGACTTCAGGCATAGTTTGCCTCATGCTCAGCAGCTGTTCTTCCCTGTTGTTCCTGCACTTGGCTACGAACTGGCTCTTCTCCTTCTCTCAAAATCTCTTCTTTCATTCCTGTAGATTTGACTGAAAGGGGAGACTCAGCCACTGGCAACCAGGAGGTCTGATCATCCCAACTGTATCAGCCTTCCACCTTTGGGAAGGGGCATAGCTGATGACTGGTGTGGGGAAGGGAAGCCCAGGCTCTCATCTCAGCTTACAAAGAACAAGTGGCTCAAATGCTGTGCCAGGGGAGAAGAGGAGGAGAGGCTGAAAGTAACTACCGAATGTGGCCACTTTCAACAGTGCCTTGAATGGATGGTCAGGGCTGAAGCTTGCAAGTCTACAAGCAAGGCTAGAAAGGCATCGTTCAATCCCAGAGTTTTCTAGAGAATAGACTAAGCTTTTTTCCAGTGTTTTGAAGAAGAATTTCTGAGGGTAACTTGATGGAAGGGAAGGCCAGGTCTGATGTGAAGAGACAGAGAGAAGCAGTGAAGGAGGAGAGTGCTGTTTCAGTTGCACCAGACCAGGTAGCTGTCTCCATGAGCAGTACACTAAAACATACAATGGATAACAAGTAATGTGTTTCTTGCATGAAGAAACTGCAAAATAGACCAATAGATGTGCCCAAAGGGTGCAGAATAATAAGCAGGCTTATGGGAAAAAAATTAAAAAGAGAGAAAATCAGATGGAGAATAATTTTCAGATTTTTCCTGTGATAATGTCATTTCATGGGACAGGTCAGCAGTTTAAAAACTGTTCTCATTCACTGAGTGATGGACTTTCTTAAATGCCTGTAGCGAAACATACAGATTTGTCAGGAGTGTTTAGAAGGGGAAGGATATGCTCCAGCATGGATGGCAGAAGAAAAAGCAATATAAAATATAAAAATATCGTGAGATCACGTGTCATATGCCTCCTCACAAAAAGCCATTCTGCATCTTTCTTTGCTGCTCAGGCTATTAACTAAACACAGAAATCTCTCATTTTTCTTCATAGCCAAAGTGTGAGTCCAGATCAATTTAGCTACTGCAAAGAAGGGAAACTCTAAATTTTCAGTCTACCCCTTAAATACTATTCCTTCCCCTCTCTCTCCCAATTTTTAGTATGATTTATGAATACAAAATATTTGACACTCAGAATTACAGAATGGTTTGATTTGGAAAGGACCTTAAAGACCATCTAGTTCCAAGCCCCTGCCACTGGCAGGGACACCTTCCACTACACCAAGTTGCTCATGATTTCATCTTTCTGACACTGGTCATCTGTACTGCTTCTCAATGCTTCAAATGTGACCCAAAGCAGAGCCAGAATCCTGAGACAACAAAGGAAGTCAGGCCCACCTGTAGACTAAACACAGCAACAATAAAGCCCTGTGGGGATCTGAGGCAGACATCATCACCACCCCAGACCCTCAGAAAGAGTATTTATTCTAATTATACATCCAGATTGAAGATACTAAAAGACATCAGAAAAATGACATTTCTTTAAATGCCATAGCAACTGTGTTACCGCTAAAAGCCTCTTTACTTCAAACAAAGGACCTCCTTAGCTAGCATTCTGTTAATGCACTGTGAGTGTACAGGACTTGCTACACATGGGAGGGAAGGCAACTCTTTCTAGAATGGGTGATAAAGTCTCCAATTTCCCCAAAGGTAACACTTGGGCTTTTCAAGGAAATTTTCTTTCAAACACATTTTGTATTTTATATTATGATTGGTTACGCTTTTTATTGCAAAGGGATTTACTTATATTACAGTTAGATCCAAGATGAAATAAAAGGAGCAATATAAATTGCCCAAAGCATTTTGATACTAAAATGTACTGCTTGTGCTTTATCAAATAAGGTAACAGTGTTCACACACATCACGATTACCATCTTGTCTAATATTTTGTTCCAGTTAATGTGCCCACAGTTATGCCCAAGTTCAAAATAGTATCTTTACGTTAAAGCACCAGGTAAATTTCTTACAACCTTGTGTATCATATGGATGCAGAAATAGCATTTATATCCCTGTTCTTATTTACACAGGAAGAGGAGGTGACTGTGTTAGACAAATTTCCAGAAAGAATGGAAGAGGGTCATTTGACTTCTTCAGAATCTTGAAGCAGTACATAGCCTTTGTCATCCACCTAGCACAGCACTGTACAAAGCAAAATGCTTTACTAGATTGCAGTGTGGTCTATAATATATCCTGCTATTAACTTATTCAGATGTTACTTGGTAGTAAGTTTGCAGGTGTGAATTTATGCAAGCCATTAAGAAGTTGCAGATACACTTTTTTGCAATGCATAAATTTATACAGATACACATATCAGAGTTGTGGAAAGCAATTTAGTTATGGGCTATAGTTTCTAAATGTGCAATGATGGCTGTTAAAAGCTTAGCTACATACCTGGCTTCTCCTTTAGGGACAGAATCATAGAATGTTTAGAGTTGGAAAAGACCTTAAGATCACCCAGTTCCAACTCCCCTGCCATGGGCAGGGACACCTCACACTAGACCAGGTCGCCTAAGGCTCTGTCCAACCTGGCCTTGAACACTGCCAGGGATGGAGCACTCACCACTTCTTTGGGCAACCCGTTCCAGGGCCGCACCACCCTCACAGTAAAGAACTTCCTTATACCTAATCTGAATTTCTACTGTTTAAGTTGAAACCCATTACTTCTTGTCCTATCGCTACAGTCCCTGACGAACAGTCCCTCTCCGGCATCCTTGCAGGCCCCCTTCAGGTATTGGAAGGCTGCTGTGAATGCATTTCTTCAGAAAAGGAGCCTCATCTGATGGGGATGGAGTCCTTACAGTCTTCTGTACTTCAGAATGGACTCACATGTCAGCTACAGCAACTCTATAGAATTTTCGGAAGGCCCAGATGAAATCTGAACTGTTGGTTTGCCCTTTTATGCGTAGTGAACACAAAATATCAAGTAGGATTTATAAAAAGGTTATTGTTAAATCTTAGTAGTAAAACCAAGAGAAATCCATGTCCTGATGTTGCCAAGAATTGTCTTCTACTCCAGCCATGCAACATCTTCCTTCTAAGCTAAGGTCAAACTTTTCCCCTTTCCACATCTTCTTATCAAAGGCATCTGTCCTTTTCCTAAACCTATGTAGTTAATGTTAGTCTAAAACCAAGTTACTGATCAGTAAAAAAAAAAAAACCAAACACCAGAAAACAGTATATTTGAGGAAAAAAAGACATCAGAGTGGTGGTTCTCCCACTGCCTTTCTATCAGAAAACTCAAAATAATGAGTAGTCTGCTCATAGCAATATGCAGCACCTTCAAACCATCATTTACAGTTTATTAATCCCTCAAGCCCATTATGCAATGTACTGCACATTTCTTAAGAAGAGCAATACATGTTCCAAATGTTTTACAATTCAAGAGAAGATACTACAAGTAGGAGGAAAAACACAGAAAATCAGGCAGTCCAATTATAATCCTACTGGCATGGATAACACAAACAAGTAGAGATGATAGCAACATCTGTCTCGTTGGAAAGTTTATGTGTCAGAGTTTCCCATAGAACAGTGTCTGAGTTATACTAAATATTAGTTGCACGTGGCATTTTCTAACAGTAAAAATGTTGCAATATACAGGAAGGCAAGATTTTTTTTTATTTCCAAAAATGAACAAAAGTCTTTTTTTCCCAGGGCAGTTATTCTAAAACACTTGCCGAAAATCTACATGTGTGATACTTTCTTGTAATAAATTAGTAGACATGTTAAAATATTCAGTATGAGCTTCCCATCACAACTGAACAGAAGATTTTGTTAGTTCTGAAAGCAGTTCCGTATCCATTGAGTTAGCTCCACACCTTACATCTCTACAGAGCACGCCTTAATGGGTTACTTTTCCAGTAAGATAATTGCTCTGTAACTCTTTGCCATGTGAAACTCTCTTGGATGTTCAGACTTCACTGGCAATATGGAGGGCAACATTAGACTCATTGCATTGCAGTGGTTGCTAGCAGAAGAAAAAATCATGGATTAACATGAGAGATATAATCTAATCGGATGTCATCATGAAAAGTCAGCATGCTTAAACAATCTGGCTGCGGTGAGCAGAGAACATTTTGAACAGTGGTCCAGCAGTCAGAGCATTTGGATTCTACTGCTAGATTGTACAACTGTTACTATATTGACATCCATTGTCTGTAGAGCTCTGTAGTCTGTTCCTCCTTCTGAAACAGAGAGAATTCTGTGCAAACTCTGCAGCTATTTGCCCTCTTAACTGGGTTAGAACATAGTGATTCAGTCAGCTCTTTTTCTAAGCTGTGAAGGTGAGCTGGTACAACTTGTGGTCATGCAGTCTTTCTAGCTAATTTAGAACTCAGAGCCGGAATAACTACAGAGCCAGCTGTATACATAATGGCAGCTTTTTCCCTCGGATACTCCGACTGCCACAAAGCCAGACCTTACAAGCACATGCCATCTTATCCTAAGGCCTAGGCTCTTCTAAAGTGCATTTGTATTCTCTTGTTGTTCTTTACTGAATTTAACTTTTGATTGAAGAGCCACACATTGCATGTATAAATGAGTAAGATGACAACAGGGAGGCAGTATCAAGCAATGAAGCCCTCATGGGGGTGCCAAGCCAGATGAGATCTACTGGAAGACATTTTTATAATGTTGTTTTAGAAGTGAAGTGTTTCATTGGAAAGTAAATGCCTTGTGAGGTAAAACAAGATCATGGTGCACTGAAGTCTAAGGCAGAAGTACATTTACTTCAAGAGGTCCCAGCTTTTTCTGCCATAAAATTTCATTTCTTGTCTTTTTTTTTTTTTTTTTAGTGGTTTCATCAAAACCTGATGATGATCCCACTTTCAAGAAAAACCATGAAGCCTGGAAGTTTTTCGAAGGTAAAGACATGTTTATAACAGCTACATGTTCTATACAAGATGTTAATTTAGTCCAGTGCTACAGGACAACTAAAATGCCTCAATCAGGATCAGTTTTGCTAGTTCCTGTGCAAAACCAGGCCTTGCCTGAGAAAGCATCCCACAAGGTACAAGGGATAATGGAGAAAAGAGAATGGAAGGTCCAGCTTCAGTTTCTCATATATTCTCATATATATTGTTTCTCATACATTTGTGATGGTCAATGGGAAAATAACCTATGCCTGGCTAATCACGCAACACAAATGCAAACCTTTATTTGGGAAGGTGCTGAGCATGCCTGAAGGGGCACTGAGCATGCTATGCTCCTGCTAGCCTTAGAATCTGTTTACTAAACATGCTCTGCACTACAAGAGAAGCTTAAAGCTCCCTTGATTTTTGAGGCAAGCAGTATTTTCTGTCCAGGAGACTGAAATCCAGAATTTACACACAGTTGGGATTCCCTTCTCCTCACACCCCAATCTGGAACATCAGCAAAGCAGCAGCACAGCAATTGGAGCCACTGCACTGCCTGCCAGGCAGGATTGCTTGCTTGCAAGATGGTCTTGATTCTTTGGGGAGCCTTGCTGCTTAAACCACAATTTACAAACTATATTGTTGTACTGTGTAAGGGGAACAAAGCACAGAACTGCAGGTCAGGGGTCTAGTTCCAGCAACGCTATTTTCTACAAGAATACTTAACCTTTGAGGCTTAGTTTCCTCTCTGTGAAGCAGGAAAGAAGCCAGTAAAGCTCCCTTAGGACATTTCAAGACATTAATGGGTAGAGCATCCTTAAAGTACTCTGCTTAGAGTTCTAGTAAAAGCAGAAATAAGTTGTTAAAGATTTCTTCCCCTTCTGAACAAAATACTCCATCTTGATCTGCCATGGTACAACTCCTGTCAGCTCCACTGGGGATGTGTTATGGCACCCAAATGAAAGCCATAAAGGGAGACTGAGGCTGTAGATTGAAAAAGAAAAAAATATATACAAAATGTTTGAGCTAGTGCTGCCACTAAAAGAAGTAATGGCAGACTTCCTTCTTCTTCCTCAGCCACTCAGTACTCTCCCCACTGCCACTTTTCTTCTTGTGTTTGCTTGTTGGGCTTTTTGGTTTGTTTGTTTGTTTTAAAAAGTACAGCTGTTTTAACTGGGAAATAATCCAGCTGAGTTCCTTTTAGTTTTCTGTTGGTGTACAAAACAAACCAAATCCAACACAAACCCAACCAGTCATCAAACAAACAAAAAAGGGGAAGAAAATAAAAGGAAGAAAGCTCCACCAAGTCAGCACTTCTTTCCTCCCTCATGAAAGTAAACCCTCCTACTTTACTTTAAGCACACCTCTCTGCATTTATGGAAACACCAACCAAATTTTAAGTTGAGCAGGATACTATATGAAAGTCTCAGGAGAGTCAACTTACTTTGAACTGTTACATTAAATCTTTTGAGCCTATTTAGATCTTGTAGGTGTAACTTTCTTCTATCCTGTAAGCATGAAGCATACAGCTGCAACTCTGACTGGCATCTATGCTTGGCTTTCAGATCTGTACGTCTATGCAGTGTTCGTGTGTTCAATAGGAATTATCAGCGTCCTCCTTTTCACACTTGTCATTCTCTGTCAGTCACTTCTGAACAGGAGGAGGTCCACAGGTGAGTGAAATATCATTCTTGCTGTCTTCAAGGCCTTTACCAAAAAGGGAGAGAGGGTAGAAATACAATGCAGGAAAAGCAAGAAACCAGGAACTCCTCGCCTTGATTTTAATAAAAACAACAACAAAAAATTGGTAGTAAAAAACCCATTTCTGCCAGCAAGAGTAGAACAAAGGTATTTTAAATTTGCATTGGGCTTTTCAAAACCTTTCAGCTTCGCATAAACATAGATTGAAGGTTGCTGGAACTTCTTTCAGGAAAGACTAAGTGCTGTATCATTAAATTGCATTCTGATCAGATCTAGCTAACATTTTGCATGAGTGACATTTCTGTGGACATTTAGAGGGGTTTCAAAGCAGACTTATTCTGTCTTGTTTTATTCTCCTTTCCAGACTAGCTGGCAATATTCTTGGAAATATGGGGTTGTTACTAGCCTTCTCTCTTTTGTAACATTCTTTGAAACTAAAGCATCATTTTATCAGCCAGATCTGATTTTTCATAATAATCTTTCAAGATCAAATATTACTGTTTCATTCTTTTCTTCCTCAGAGAGAGTTTCTCAAAGAGGCTACATCTGTATGTAAGCAGCCCTGTTATAATCAAAAGCTCTATTTCAGATCTGTGGAGTAACAGGTGCAAGCTCTACTTTCATTTTGATTTAAGAGTGGTTTATTTGGAGACCTCACACAAGCTGTGGGGTTGAGATACCAGTATACTTAGAAGCCATCATAATAGAGGAGAGTGTAAGGACCATCTCTGCGCAGAAGCTTTCAAAAAGAGTTTGGTTAGTGGTTTGTCCTGTTAATGACAGGAGAGAATCGTGACTTTACTGCTTCTTCAGCACCACACATATACCACAAAGGAATGACTGACTCAGATACACAGGGCAGAAGACATGTAAACAAAAAATAGATGTATACAAAAGTCCTCTCCTGACCACAAACACATTTCAGGCTGGAGCTCCGTCTTCCCGGTAGTACACTCAGTAGAGTAACTGATTCTAACTGAATCCAACAGCTCTGCTTGCCAAGAGGAAGGAGCAAGATCAATGTTATTCTCACTGGTTATGTGCCAAGGGAGTACCCACACTTAAGTATGTTGGTCATGGTGAGTCACCCTGAAGCTCCAAGCAGTAGACATGCTGATGTATCCTGTTTTTTCTTGAGCAGACATTGGCTAGACTTGCCTCTGTTTTTGCTGATTTACATTAGTGTAAGCATAGAAGCATCTTGGAGAAGAGGTCTCTTTACACTGAACCAATAGCAGTTAAATATAGAACTAATATAGAATATAATACAGAATAAGCATATACAATGGAGAAAAAGTAATTTCTTCTGAGCTGCTGGATCCTTTCTTCACTACCTTAATATCTGAATAATTGAAGGCTTCACCAAATTTTATTTAGATTTTGAACATTTTCCAGTAAACACTAGCAACATTAAACTTATGGATTCAATGGAAATATGACAGAATAAAGCTTAGCAGACAGGCACTCAGGATACAATGATAAGATTTTCATGCAAGTCTGTCAGCCAGGACCACCTGATCAGAGTATTTTCCGTAATCACATTAATTGCCTCAGCATACAGTCAAGCATCAGGGAATTAAAATTTCTGAAGCAGCAGCAGAAGCAGCAGCAGTGACAGACACAGCCTCCACCAGACCCATACGGCTTTTTCTCTCCACAGCCTCTGGGCCATGGTAGCACACTCAGCCCTTGAACTTCTGCCCCAGGGAGCAGCAGTTCCTGGAAGGTGCTGTTTCCACTCTGCCATATGGGTATAGGGCACAAAGAGCTCCCTGCTCTTTCAACACTCCTCTACACCCTCTAGAAGCACCTTCTAGGGGTTAGGATGTGACCGTAAGATACCCCCCTGCCAGCCAACAGCAGTACTCTCTCATTCAGACTGTTAGAATAAGGCATCACTCCTCAAAAAGTGTTATCTTATTTCCTCTCCATCCTCAGCACTCTCTATGTCCATCCTGGGCTGGGCTAGGCAGCTGCTAGTATACATGTGAAAAGAGCCTGCAGTGAAATCATAAAGTCCATCCTTCCCTGAGAAAAGGAGAAAAGACAGGAACAGCAAAGCAATTCTCCCTCTGTATCACCCCAAACCTTCAGGCAGGCTACAGGCACAGCTGCCTTCCACATTCAGTGAGATTTTTGCCACACCACCTTCCTCTGAGGCCCTTCAAGAAATGCCCGGCTGTATTCTTCTTGAGACCAGGTCAGGGGCCCAGTACAACCAAAACTATCTCCTTACCTCACCTTGCTGGGCAGATTTCCATCAGGGCTTCTCCCTGAACCTCTTCAGTCACCCCAACCCTTGTCACAGAGCTAACAACAGCCCCTTCTGCTCTTCCGCCACTCCAGATTCCTCTTCCAGGTCCTCAGCCCTAACACCATAAAGAGGATGAGCTGCCCTGCCCTAGCACTGTGTATAGGGAGTGGAGGCAGACACCTAAGTAAGGCGAGAAGAAGGAGGGGAAACTCTACCCAGCCCTCTACAAGAGCAGCCCAGCCTGGGATAAAGAGCAACTCAATCACAAACTAAAAGCTGAGATTTGTGGTAGAGGAACCTGGAAATGATCTCTCTGGTGCGTCTGTCTGTGAAACCTGAGCAGATTCTGGCTCACCTCAGGGCTCTGACATGAGAAGGGTAATACTGAACTCAGTTCTTCACCAAAGGAGGTCGCTTGGTTTGACTGGATTGTCAATGCAGCTAGGGCTGGCTCACAGCACAGGGTAGCTATGGGATTCTGTGGGAAGCAGCAGTGGTTGCAGCTGGCAACTCCTTTGTGGTTATGTAGAAGCCTATGCCCATTTGTTACAGGAGTGGTTGCTCTTCCCAGTCCCTGGTTCAAAGGCTTGGAGTATTTAGTGCAGGGCAAAACAAAATAATACATACCTAGAGATGCTCAGTAGAAGCATGTCAACAGCGTACATGAGCATCCGCTTACTGCTGAAGGGCCAGACCTACTGTTCTCATGTATATCTTTAAAAGGCTAGACAGATAGATGGAAGCACTGCCAGATAGAAACTAGCTTAGAATTGGCCTCTATGTTAGCCCCAGTTCGTAGTGCTCCCAGCTCCCTTTCTTTAGAAAGAAAACACACCCCTTAGGAGGTTCTTTAGAATGGAAGAATTGAGGTAAGACCAAATATGAAAACTTTCCTGTAGAGAGGTGCATGATCATATAGTGCACTATTGTCTGGTTTCCATGGCCTTTTAAAGAATGGAGAACATAAAGGGTGGGTGGTGTCTATGTTGTCTCCAATTTCATATCATGGCCCAGGGATGCACCCTCATTTCCTTCTGAGAAATAAGTTGGCAGTAGGTTGACCAGAAGAGCCAGAGACTCTCCTCCTGCCTGCATGTCTCTGCATGCTGCACAGCTTGGGCAGAGCCAAAAGCCACTAAGCTACAAAGAGCATCTTAATAACTGTGGCTCCTGGATGGCTGCAGTGGGGGCATCTGCCCTTGCTCAGGACTACTGAGTCAAAGGAATGTGTAGCAGAAGGATTTATATAGCTCACACACACAGCTGTTAGGGACAGGATAGTGGCTGGACTGGACCTCTGATCTGATCCCAGGAGGCAATCCCTTTATGCCTGAGGCCACAGTCTAGCTTACTTTAGGAACAGTAGTGGCTCCTGTGGGTAAATGGTTTATTTCAGGCTTCTGGAAATAAATAGAGGCACCACAAGGGAAATAAAAGTCTTCAAAGTAAAATTACTGGCCTGCTGTGCATGTCCTTACCAAGCTGTCTTTTGGCTGGGCTGACCACTGGAATGTGTGTTGCCCAGCATTTCCACAACACATTTTTGCTGTTGTTTGATACATTCCTCTTTCCCAAGCCTATGTGTTTTAGTCAGTTTTTTTAATGCACAATATAACCTATGGTGACAATTAGAAGCTCTTCCAGTGTAACAACCTGGCAACTCCACAGTCTCAGCAACATAGGTTCTATCTGCAGTGCCTCATGTAACTCATAAACTGTGTTGGTGTGAAGCCACATTTTCCTTCTTTTTTTCTTTCCTTTAACAGTGAAACATTACCTGGTGAAATGCCCCCAGAACAGGTAGGAGATTGCACTTCTCTTTGCTATAACCAAAAGCACCAGTTTTGGTTTTGTTTTGCTATTTGTGCTGAAGAAGATGAGTAATATTTTCCAAAAGGCTTACAGGAATATCCCAGGCCCATGACTCATGAGCGTGCCTGAAAGCCAACATCTGCTGTGCGTGATAAGGGAGATCTATCTGGGCTATCTAGCTGTAGGTCCTGCAGGTGCTTCAGTGACAAGCTTCTCCTTGAGGTTCTGAGTTGCTTTCTGGAGAAGCCTACTTCTATCCTGTATAGTTTTCCAGGCTTTCCTGACACCTCACTAGATGGTAATGACTTCAACCATCCATGTATCTAGGACAAACCACAATGTTACCCAGTGATTCCCACACTCAGGAAAACAGATTGGAGTTCAAAAGCAGCTTTTCAAGGCCCACAGGCTATTCCCAGTTGAAGACTCCAAGTGACGGAAAAAATTCTTTTGCTTCAGTATTAATCCCTGTCTCTTTAAATAGCACCAGCATCCACAAGTTTTTGATTGTGTGGTGCTATAAAACTGATTTCCGTCATATGATTTTCCTGAGATATAAATTGTGCTGGAAATGCAGTAAAGGAAAAAAAGAAAAATAAATGACAGAAGTATTTTACAAACAAAAAAGATCAAAGCGGGATGCTTTATAACAACTCAGAAGAACAGCTGTTGCCCAGGTTTCAGTGACATAAAACATGTGTTTCTAGCCTTGTAGTTTAAACCAAATATCACTTGGTATCACAGATACTACTTCTCATAGTATCTAGAAGGATTCTATGAGATTCAGTGCCAAGTAGAGAATACTCTACATCCCCAAATAGTGTATTGTTTAGTGCATTCTCATGGGATTATCTCTCTATTCAGTCTAACTGACACTCGGATGTAAATAAAATCACAATGAAATGAGAGAGTTCAGGAAAGGCCAGTACAAACTGAAACTTTCATGTTATTCATGGAAAGATCTTTGTTCTGTGACCCTGACCAGCCATTGCACCACACCAAAAATTTACAGGCAGCTCAGCAGTTTTCATTTTCCCCTGGATGTTTTTTCTTTCCTCTTCTCTATCAGCTGCTGGGACAAAGTTGGGATTAAAAAAAAAAAAAAAAAAGAAAAGAAAAGAAGGGGAAGATGGAGGAAATCAAAGTAAATCAGTAGAGGACACAAGAAGAGGAGAAAAATGAGACCAGACTGAAAAGATGACTGTAACTATGGAGCATGGCATTCAGATAAAAGGGCTTGTGCTATAGAATCTGCCTCTCTGGGAACAGATGTGTGATATTACTGCAAGCACTAAACTTAAATGGCTGAATATTGGGGGAAAACAAGCTAACGTGATTTCTTCACTGTAAAATGGAATATCTTGAAGCACAAGAAATGCATAACTCTATATGGATAAAAATACAGTTTTATGCATTTAAGTGTGATAGTATATGGTAATGAAAGCTCCACTCCCATAAGTGCATGTGTACAGTGCATTGACTTCAGGGTTGTAAATTAAACAGCTATGACAGTTTTGCCAGTATCGTATTTTTTCACACTTGGTACCACTGATATTATACTCTCTGCTCAAAACACAAACCATTAATTCCTCTGAACTCATCTCTCTTCACCTGTGAATTCCTTGTCTTGGAACTGGACTCACACATTAGACCCAAACCCCAGTGTCTAAATATCCATTAGGCCAAACTGATGAACTCATTTGTATGAAATTCCTGTCAGTCAAAATGACTATGCTGTGCAAAATTCAGCTTTGATTAGAGAGGCTCAACTCCAGATCCCTTAGTGATATTTCAAACTCAAAGTAGAATCCAGTTTCAAAATTACATTGATAGTTTGGTGTCTAAGAAATGTCTGTACTTCCACTGTAGTAATACCTAAGCATCTTAGAACATTTTATGTCTTGACATCATAATAGTGTTTTTCTGTTACTGGAATCTGAAACATAAATAGCTAAATGACTTGCCCCAGGTCTCACAAAATGGCCTTGGTAGAAAAGAAAATTAAATCCAGATTTCCTGGGCAGGATAAAGCAAATGTTTAAGTTTTGGTTTGCTACTTGACCAAGAACAAGTTAAGGAAAAAAAAAAAAATAAAGAGTTAACCTAAACCCTTGTCTTTCCCACATTTTAAAAATAAATACCTAAATTAAAAAGTATAGCTATTTTTTGGGTTTTCACATAATTCAATTTTGGTGGTTTGGGTTTTTTTTTTTTTCATTTAAATATCGTCTTTCTTATTTTCTTCATTGTTATTAGATCATTTGGTCAGTTTTGAAACCCAGAAAGTCTCAGGATGTGTAGCTTTGAAAATAGGCATTATTTTTTTCCATCTTTTGTATTTGTTTTGGCCTGAACTCCCTAGTTCTTTGGTGCCTGCTCTTCTGGAAACAAATAGCTCGAGGTGAAAAAAGTATTCACCTAGAAATATGACCATATGGACGTCCTGGTTCCATACTGCCGATCCAACACTGCAGGATCAAATTCTGCCAGACTGAACCAGAACTGAGTACCCAGTCCATCCCTGGCACCTTTCACACAGATTCCCTCTTTGGAAAATACCAAAGCAGCTGCCAGGTCACTCAAGTGGATTTTTTGTCATCCCTCTGCAGACCTTTGACAAGAGAAAATAGCTGACTTAGATGACAACAGGAAAAGTCCAACTTCCTTGACTCTAATAAGGATAGTAAACCCAAAACTGTAGTAATTTGACGTCTCCTGGGACAACCATGACCTCCAGAGAAAATGCTGCCTCAGTGCCAAGATTGTTAAACACCTTCCACAGGTTTTCCCCCCAAACTCACATATTTTTCTTGCTCTCAAAAAACTCGTTAGATCCCACAAGAAATGCACAATGTGACACTGTTGAAATAGAAGCCAGGAGGCTGGAGGAGGAGCTAGAGATAAAAAACTAACTTTCCTTTTAGAAATAGAACAAGACAGGCTCACAAAGAGGCAGTGTTTTGGAGCCAAGGAGTCTTTTCATCTTTTCTGAGCCTTCTTTAGTTTGAGGAGCTCAGTTCTAAGACAGCAAGTACAGTTATTGTATCTCCCAGAATTAGTTAACCCTGTATGGCCCTGGCATTGAAGAGAAAAGTGTTAGCCACGGATACATTTCTCTGTAGCTTCACATTTTTCAGTGGCAAAGCAGGAATAACCAATGCAATGAATTGACACTAAGCCTTTTCATGTATTCTGCTTAAAGTAGCTATATCAGAATAGTAATATCTTTAAGCTACACATCTGCCTCAATGACCTTGGATTATTAAACCAAAAGCATTAAAAAAAGCACTCTTGTCCCCTTTTTGGCATTCTTTGTTCTTTGCAGTTTGCTGTGTTTAGGCAACGGAGCCAGTCAGGACAGCTTCATTTCCTGCTGGTTTAAAACCATTTCATGTTTTGTTTTTAATATAGAAACAAATGGTTGTTGTGGGATAGGTTCACAACAGTGTAGGCAGACTTTGAAATTATTTTAATGCAACACTCAGTTTACATAACTGGTGTGATTTATTTGTACATCATTAAAATATTTTACCTTTCAAACACATTAAAAAAAAAAAAGCTTGACAGCACACCTAGGTTTTGGACTGAGTACATGGAACAGAACTCAGGAAAGTCAGCAAACCACAGTCTTTTTGTAATCTACACAAGTGTAAAGCCAGAGTGATTTTACCAATGGCAGTGACATTCATTTGGATGTGTGAAATGATAATGTCTGTTATTTTGTTATTCTTGAGTGGGCAATAGCTGAGACATCTTAAAATTCATTAAGGTTTTGGCCCAGTTTGAGTATTTTATTCTATTAATATAAAGAGAATGTTTCATTATGCAGAAGAACCTGGAGAGGAACAGCAACCTGGGACAAATTGTTTAAGATTCAGTGAAATCAATGTTGTCAGTGTTATGACTATGGAGACCCTGGTTGGATCTCATTATGTGGTGTAACTCACCAGCACAGAACAGAAACGTCTCCACAACCACAGTGCCTTAATTTTTCCCAGAGTACCAGGTATGATCAGATGCATCTGAGCAACAACTGCTTACCAAGTCACCTCCACTACCATAGTCATCATAACTAACTGCTATACACTCTCGTCCCATCCCAGCTGTAAGTTATCTTTCATTACTTGTTAGGAAAATACAGTTTTATTTCACATTAGTTGCAAGCTAGGAGCACTGCACAGTAGCCACAGCTCAGCTGACACACAGTGATAGTGACTGCAATCTGACTGTGCATCCAAACCCTAAATATTCAAAGCAGGATTTATGATCTAAGGCTTTTGGAGATGTGAAGGGTAAAAATCCCATGTGAGCTTATATAAGTCCCTAACCTGTTTGCACCTCTGGCCTTCAAGGACAGAGAAGTACAAGCTCATCCTGGGTGAAGCAATGGGTCATACATGTTTTTAAGAAATAGGTGCTATAAAACTATTTTTGTTTATGCTTGACATTGCATTTTCTGCCCCAGGACAGATCACACTTTAGAGTTTCTCAGCTTGTATGGTTGAAAAAATACAAGACCCAGAGCACGTCCAACCCCTGTAAAAAGTTTTTCAGTATATCCTCAGGTCAAAATCCAAGTTGTTGGGCAGGGACTCTCACAAGTAGGAGGTGATGTGTTTGCATGAACTCACTGGAATGAACTGTCTTTCTCTGCATTGCCTTCACTTTACCCTCACATATGAGCCTCTGCTTTGCAGCTCTGGGGAGACAGTTACCAGTGTGACAAGCATGTCCCCTCTACAGCCCAAGAAGGTAAAGAAAAAGAAAGAGAATCTGGAGCAACCACCAGCCATCCCAGCAAAAGGTATGAAAACAGAGATGTAGAGGTGTTTCAAATCCTGAGCACAGTTATAGTGGCACAGCAGTGTGGAATGTGACCTGTGCTTGCTCATGTCGGTGGGGGAAGAAATGGTCCGTGCCTGGTCCTGGGACCAGGATTTTACCTCCCTGCAGCTTTAGCTATTGAAAAGCTAGTCACCAAGTCCTAGCAAAAGGTCTCACCTCTCAGTAATCAGAAGAGGCAGAGGAACCTCTATAGCAATATTCAGGCAGGATGGATTTTAATGTCGGGGGTAGACTGAGGAATAGCAGCACACTGCACTCTTAAAATTTCAGGTCACTTGAGAAGTCAAGCAAGCTGAGCAGATAATGGACTGATCTCGGGGACCTCACTTTCAAAGAAGTTTCATGATTGCCTCTGGGGTCAGTCTCACAAACACTCAGGTGTACTTTCTGAGCTCTGCCTCTGGGGTCAGTCTCACAAACACTCAGGTGTACTTTCTGAGCTCTACTGCCAGTGCCAAGACACTGGGAGAGAGGAGGAAAATGACCTGAAGGTTTACTGTGGGTTAGATCACAAGTGGCCAGTTCTCAAGCGGTAGAGTTGCTTTGGACTCTGCACACAAACAGCATGTTTTGCATATCATATTTGTTAATACTATGGGGTTCTTTTTTCTAATTTGTAAACCCTATGCTTCATTTTAAAATATTACCTGAAATACAGTTAAACTTTGGTATTTGCTCCTAATCTGCTATTAATCTGTATTTTATAAACTGCTAATGTATATACTAAAAATGTCAGTGAATGATGATATAAAATGTTCCCTTAATATTTATTTCTATAGCTCCAATAGCCAATAATTTTCCTAAGCCCAAGCTCTTGAAACCTCAAAGAAAATTGATCCTGGTAAGTAATTTTCTATTACATTAGTTTCTCCATATTCTTTTCTCTCAATACAATGGTTGCATTGTTGCCAGAGCTTTAGGTTCAGAAATTCTAAATTGGCTTTAAAGATAGTACAAGTTTGGGTGGTTTGTTTTTTTTTTTTTAAGTAATACTTTTTACAGTAATTAATTATCGCAGCTTTTTTTTTTTTTTCACATTGAGCATTAGGTTACACTGAATGATGTTTTCCACCTTTCTAGCAGTCATCATGTCTACAAATGTATCCTGTTCTTAAATAAAACCTACTACTGATTCTCACATTCCTCTGGCAGCTGGTGCTTTAGAAAAAACACCAGTTACTGACAGAATTATAACTGTACTGGTCATACTGCTTTTGAGACTTTTCAAGTCAGAAATGGGGAGCCTGATTCTGCCCTATAGTGATGAAAGTCAGGAATAACTGAATTGGAGGTGTAAGATGTATGTATATAGCTCATACTAAGGAAAAAAGCCTCACATGACAATTGCTGTTTGAATCTGTACAGATATATGCCAGACAAAACAAATAGATGGAGTGGTGCTTCTCTGTTATAGTAACAAAGCAATACCTGAACAAGACATCCAGGGGTCATAGAGTTTTATACAACTAACTTCAGCTGCCTTTATAAAGAGGGTAGTCTTCTAGACCATCTATATAGTCATTAGAAAGAGAGGTGAGTGAGAGGAGGAGCCCGGTGCTTCTACTAATTCAGATGCTCTGAATTGCCTGTTGGGAATCCTTTCTTCTCTGGCAATGCAGAAAGCCCAGAGTGAGTAACTCCCTAACTTAGATGAAGTTAAAATTTATGTGCCTAAATTTAAGCCATGTGAATAACCCAAAAGCCCCTACGATGACTTGAACTTTCAAGTGGGAGCTAGACTTCGGAACCTTCCCACCAATTTTCAGTAAATACCCTTTGCCCTTTTAAGCATGGCCAGGGTACAACCCAAAATACCTGGTGACTTCATAACAGCTCAGGTAAAAACTTAGGCAATATTGCTGCTTGGGTATGAAGTTCACATCTCCTCGTCCTGCAGGGATTGCTCCTTGTCCAGACACTGCTTATGCAGGTCAGGTTTCAGTAGTGGAAGATGTAGAGTTCTGTAAGTCTATGATAAAACCTTTATATCCATGTAGTTAATTGTGTTAGGCCAAAGATATGCTAATAGTACAAAGACACAGATGAGAGCACTTGCAATCAGGGAATGACAGCCACCCTTTGCTATGCACACACTACATTAATCACTGTGCCAAGGCACACAGGTACATCAGAAATCAGTCTTCAGCCCTCCTAGGAAAAGCCCTCATCAGCTAAAGCATTCAGACTCTTCCTGCAGGTCAATAAAGCACATCAACACATGCTGAACTTGAGGTAAATCTGTTTCCAGATGCTTTTTCTTTCTGGAATAAATCCAAGGAAAACAAATATCTGTTGGCTCTTCCCTTCATTCTATGCAACTGCAGTCAAGGTTCAACCTCTTTAGAGGTGAGCAGCAATAAGCCTTTTCAAACAATGAAATCAGCTTTGTCTTTCCTAGCGTGACTGAGGATCCACATGCTGCCAGTCAGCAGACTCAGTTTAATGTCTTGCAGTCAGATTTGAGTCTGGCAGCTGTTTCCATATGTTGCTCTTTTCCCTTTCATATTCACCTCAGAGTGCACCCAGGGAAACACTGCAGCCTGCAGAGAACCCACGATCTATGGACATTAATTTTAAGTCAAAAAGTAATCAAAGAAAAATTATCCAAAATATTTTCAAGACCTGAACTCACCCATCACTAAAGTGCAATAAAGGGCAAAGTAAACTAAAACCAGGTCAGTCTATCAGGCTGCATTCAGCGGCTGAGCAGGACACTCCCCAGAGCTGTTTTCCATTTCTGTTTCTCTTGCCTCCCTTTACAACATGGTTAAAGGTTTAGTATTATCAGTAAAAAAAAAAAAGAAAATATTTTTTCTGCTTTTAAATGATTTTTCAATGAGGAAATTAAACAAATTGAAGCAAAAGAAGTTTCAACAAAGATACAAAATGGTAATAAATTCATCTAAATGAAGCATTATAATGATTTGCAACAAACTTGCCTCCTCATTTTTTTTAGCTTTCAAAAAATTCTCAGATTTCAAAAAAAAAAGTCTGCTTTGGGGAAAAAACCAAACCAAAACAAACAAAACCCAACCATCATCCTGCCAAATCTCTGCAGGATTAAGGGTTTTTTTTTCTGCTAGAACTATTGCACAGCCGGTGTCCGAGCTAGGTCTTTTTCTCACTGATGGCACACGATAATGGTCACTACAAAGACAGACTCAAGTTGCTGTATTTCTGGATGACTTTTGCAACTTCCTTGTGCAACCCAAGAAGGTACAAGGCACAAGGAGAATATTTTAGGAAACCTAAACAAACAAATGAGAGAATAAGAGAACATTACAAAATAATTCTAGTGTTTTGGGAAATTTTTTGTAATAACCTAAATACCAGCAAAATTATTTCCAGAGGACATGTGCTTCTGGTTTCTTGAAAGATGTTTATAATAAGCTAGAGAATTTCTTTTGTTGTTAACATGCTGGAGTGGGTTGCAGTATAATTTTACAAGAATACAATAACCTGGATAAAATATGGACATAATCTCAATGAAAATTAAAAAAAAAGAGAGAAAGCCTAATATTGTGTTCAATTACACAGCCTTGAGTAAAGCCTTTTTAAAATTCTGCTTAAGTCATATTGCTTTTGCTTTAGCCAGAATAACAATTCTATGCTCCCCTTGTTGCAAAAATATTCCCCATCAGTGTCATTCTCTATTAGCATCAATGAAAAATGTGTACAGATCAAAAGAAATAGAGATGCTGAAATGCAAAAAGGGATGGTTTTTATAGCATGCAAGAAGCACAGAGAGCCATTAGGAAGAAGAAAATCCTAGGGGCCCACAATTTCTGCTCTCCAAGGGTTGTTCTGCTATAGCCTTGGCCCTTTGAGTTGGCAGAGATGAATCTTAAACTTCCTCAAACAAATTTTCCAGTAAGCCTTTCACTGCCTCCTAGAGATTAGTTGTCATAGCCCGATACTGTCAGTCGCAGAACATCATCTAAATGGAAAGGTTTCAGTGTCTTTTCTTGAAGGTTTGTGCCACCAAGGTTAGGAGCTCCTGTGTGATTCACTAGAGCAAATGGAAGGGACAAGACTTCAGGGTAGACCAAATCCTGCAATATTTACTTGTGCAAAATTTTTGTTGACTTCATCATCTGCACACTAGATTTGAAGGGAAGGAATATGTGCACTGATAAGACAGGCTATAGTGAATCTTCCTGTTTCTGTTGCTGACTTATGTGGCCTCTGCTCCACTTTGAAATCAGGGAAACATATCCTGCGTTAGAAATGATCTTAGGTCTTCAAACATGTTGTACATGAACACAGTACGTAAGAGTTGGCTTCTGCTGTTCCTACACAGAGTAACCTCTTTACTGGAGCGTATCTGGCTTCTTTTGTTCCCCACCACAGAATACATATTGGTCCTGTGTGACTTGTGAAGCAGAGTACTCTCAGTGAGGGCAGCTGAGCTAATTATGGGAAGCATCCTTTTACCTTCAGCTCATACGGCGTAGACAGGGTTGTTCATCTCACTATTGATTTGACCACCAGTGGCCCAGCGCCATACAATGACTGAGATTTTCTTTTGATGATGATAAATGATGTAAAAGCTACTTGAGAGACAGGAAGGACTTATGGTTATCTAAGATGGAGGGAAATTTCTGGAAGTAATTTTGTTTACTTTGGGTGAAATCATGAACTTTGGCACCCATTCTACCCTCCTGCCTTTTTCAGGCACCACCTCTATATTTTACGCTGAAATTTGCAAAGCCAGCTCAGAGATGTGGATTCCCAAGTGTTTATAGATCTAACAAGTGGGGAGCTCAGGTTTCCTTCTGCAGTTTTGAAAATTCCATCTTTATTTGCTTTATAGACCAAGTGCTGACAATGTACTGAGTGCCAGCGACTGCAGGACAGGATAGTCCCTGTACTGAAAGTGCTTACTCTGTAATGAGTAATATCTCTGAAAGTCTGAAATTTGCAAGTATTTTTTCAAAGGACAGCTTCCCTGCTACTGCCATGTCCTGCTACTGCAGAAGGGCGATGAGCAGTAACTTGACATAGCTTTCACCTGTGGAACTAAGAAGGCTGTGACTTGGTCTTATCATCTGCATGTACTCAGCAGAATCAAGCTTTCAGCATTATACATTTG
The DNA here is from genome assembly GCA_039877255.1 of Loriculus beryllinus. Lineage (NCBI taxonomy): Eukaryota > Metazoa > Chordata > Aves > Psittaciformes > Psittacidae > Loriculus > Loriculus beryllinus. The sequence goes on from JBCJKH010034276.1 coordinate 45,324, forward strand.
GCTCAGTGCTCCACATTGGTGTATACTCTTCAATCAAGCAATGAGGCAGGTGCCCTTCAAGCTGCCTAGAAGTTTAAATTTCCTTTACCTGAAAAACTTATGTTTCAGGAGTGCATTTCCCATTGTACAACAAAACAGCCAGATCCGTTGTACATCAGAACCAGTGACCATGCTGTCCTTTTTGGTAAAGGGTCTAGGTGAGTGAGTGATTACCATGTCAGAGCTGTGAAATGTACAGAGCTGCTTTGGGTTTTGACTGTTGGCAAATTTGTGTGTTCTAAGCTGTGCTCCAGCCTGTTGTCCCACAGCTTCAGCCTCACAACAAATTTACCCTTTGCAAGATTGTTCCTGATAAACGAATTGACATTTTTTCCTGTTTTCATTTTCATATTACAATTAAGCACTGCATCAGTGAAAGCAGTCTTCTACCATATGCATAAAGCTAGCTGCAAAAAATGGACTAATAGTTTTTTTGCACAACTTGTAGGATTCCTCATTAGTCTTACCCTGTAGGTATCATTGGCCCTTTCCTAGAGAAAGAAAAAAGAAATTACCTACATCTGTTCAGTAATTTGTGGATTCTGGATCTGGAAACAATCAGGTTTTATTTTCTCCTGGATTATTTTAAATTAAAAACTGTGCCACCCTCTGTTAGAAGAGTTGTTTCCTCCACAATGTGTAACAATGGGTGATGATTTAAGCTCCCAATTTCTTAAGGCTTTATTGATCTCCACAGATGTCAAGTAACATTGTATATATGATATACAAAGGAGTAAAAATTTTTTTCCTTGACTCCCTGTGAGTGTTGAATATTCCATCCAGTCCACATAATTTCTCTCTACCAAAACAAATATTCCTTTTCTTATTTTTCTCTTATTTTTTTTCTTTTGCAATCTCTCCTTAGGATCTAAAATGTACATAGGAACATGAATATTACTTACACATTCATGTTGACACTCAGAACACAACATATTCAAAACTACTGAGATATGGCTGCTTTCCCATTCAGATCACAGGTTGCTATCTCTACCCCCAAGAAGGAAGAGTTTGTATAAATACATAAAATCTCTTGCTGGAATTGTGTTGAGACTTGTGCATTTACAAAATCACACAGCAGATGATTTTTGTGTGATGACACATTTGGAGTAATAAAAGTGTCACCAGAAAATGTTAATTACTTCCCTGGGCCTTTGTGAAGGATAAGAAGAAACCAGCCTGATTTCCAGCAATGTTGATTTAGAATCTGGGAATAACTGCAACTGTAAAAGAAATAAAGTGCTAGCAAAGATGTCCCACGGGCTGGACAAAATTCTGCCAGTTATATTTAATCCTATAAATGAAAAAAGATGGACAGGCTCACCCCTTAGAGTTGCACCTGTCCTACATTTGTGGGATTCTGTTTCTTTAAAATAAAATCATTCAATGGGACTTAGTAAATCTTTTTTGTCCCTGACTCTGTTATCATAACTTCTGTGGATTCAATAGCAAAATTCAGATGCAATGATGAAAGAGACTTCACAAATTGTTGTTATTATTGTTCCCAGGGAATCTGAGAAGTACTTTTCACTCTAGGGAGTAAAAAAATAGGTAACTTAATGGAAAAAATCATCCTTTTTAACTGATAGTACCACTAGAAGTCATACTTCCTACTTCCCGTATTTTCCAATGTCACATTCCTCAGCTTTAGCTCAGGAAGATGATGTCTCCCTTGATATTTCATCACTCTTACTGGCCAGCAGTTGCATTTCTAAGGGGTAACTCATCTTGCAGGTCTAGCTTTAGATTTTCATGAAGGTCTGCAGAAGTAACTTTTGAAGCTTCTCTCTTCCAGGGGAATCTCTGGCTCTCTGCCTGCAGTCAGGACATTGACACTGGTAAACACCCAAGGCTCTAAAAAGAAAAAACCCCTCTCTGAATCCTGAGTTAAGTTCTTATTTCAATGAGGGAGCCATCCCACTAAAGTTCATAGGGTTTGAGCATCAAGTGTATCTATGTCCCTGAGGAGCACTACTGATTTCAGCACAGCTGAAACTACACATTCTAGAGAGAGTGGCTTTCCAGTGTATATTAAAACCCAGGACTGTCAAAGGCTAGTCCTTTTCTCTCTGAAGCTACATTAAGTTTTCCCACTATTAACTTTGCAAAATCATGCCTAATCTGACTGCTAGCATGTGTGGTCTTCCCCTGTCCTGGCAGCCCAGACAAAGGAGTTGCAGCCTGTCGACCAAACACACTGAATCTTCACTTTAGCACACTCTTGCCCTCATAAATGTAACCAACCCTTTGGTGATGGCCAGTCTAGCAGCCAAAGGCCATCCTCTCCCATAGCTTCAAAAATAATGCTTACGAAAAGGAGATATGCAGAGGAGAATGGCCTGGCCCTTTCCCTTAGGCTTCTTGCAGTATGCAGTTTCCTCCCATCTGGGCCTGCATGCAGAGAAGCAACAGTCTGCCCTTATGACCAAAGCCCAT
>JBCJKH010034282.1:0-10888 GCA_039877255.1 Loriculus beryllinus
CCTTTCAATATGTTAATTAACACCTTTTACAGTCTTTGTGCACTTATTTATCTAGTTTCTTCTATACACATTTTCTAAGTTATTTTGTTCTGTCTTTATATAAGGGCAATATTTACTTTCATCAGTTCTGTTGAGTGCATTGACAGTTTGCCTTCACACACCATTCAGTCAATGCATGTAAAAGATAATTCTAAAATCACTATCTCTCTTTCTAAGCCAAAACCATGTTTCAATGAGCCATTTATATTCTGATTTCTCTTATTCATTATTTTTGATATATTACCCACTTTTGCAAGGTATGGCATATTTTTAATATAACGAATAAGAAATTAGAAAGTAGTTAAAAGTATATCAATAATTTTGATTATTTTTATTAGAAGTCCTAAAATACCTGAGAACTTCAAATGAAATCATATGGTATTATGTTCAGTAATGATATGTGCACTGTATCTAAACGCAAGATGACCAAACTTTAGTCAGTGTTTTGTTAATTCCTATGCAATATTTTATTGTTGGTTTAGTTTAATGAAGGAAAAAATATTTACAAGAGACTGTTTAAAAAGTCTGAACTGAACACAGTACTCCAGGTGGGGTCTCACAAGACTGGACTAGAGAGGTTGAATCACCTCCCTTGACCATGTCAAACTTTCTTTTGAGGAAGTCCAGGATATGGTTGGCTTTCTGGGCTTCAAGTGCAAACTGCTGGCTGATGAATTTCTTGTCAACCAACAACCCAAGTCTTTTTCCTCAAGGCTGCTCTCAATCTGGTCTCTGCCCAGCCTGTAGTTGTGCTTATGATTGCACTGACCCACATGCAGGACCTTGCACTTGGCCCTGTTGAACTTCATGAGGTTTGCATGCACTACCCTCCTTTTGGTTGGCAATTCATAGAACCATAGAACGGCTAGGATTGAAAAGGTCCTTAAGATCATCTGGTTCCAACCTCCCTGCCATGGACAGGGATGTCTCACTCTAGACCATGCTGCCCGAGGCTCTGTTCAACCTGGCCTTGAACGCTGCCAGGGATGGAGCAGCTGCCGCTCCCCTGGGCAACAATTCACAGAGTCGTAGAATGGTTTGAGTTGGAAGTAACCTTTAAAGATCAAATGATATAACCCTTTTGCCACTGTATGGCACATCCTCTATTTGATCAGTTTGTTCATAGCCCCATCCAACCTGGTCTTGAACACTTTCCAGGGACGAGGCAACCCTAATTTCTCTGGGCAACTTGTTCTGTTGTCTCACCTTCTTCATTGGAAAAACCTTTGTCCTGTGCTCAATGTAAAACTACTTTCTTTCACTTTAAAATCATTGCCCTTTGTTCTGTCTCCACAGATAACACTAAAAAGTCTCTTTCCATCTTTCTTATAAGCACCCTTCACATATTGAACGGCTGCAACAAGATGTCCATGAAGACTTCTCTACTGGCTGGAGAATGCCAACTCTATCAGTCTTGTATTTACCATTAACTCTATCCACACCCTTCTCCAGATGCTGTGTCTTCCTGACACTTTGTTTTTAATGTCTTCGTCTTCTTCCCTCTGACATTGATTTATGTGGTTCACTTCTTGGAATGGATTGATCTTGGCCAACTGATAGATACCCATCATCTACTCTCTCAGTCCCCCTTCTCAGAAAGACAAGAACTCAACAGCTCATGTCTCAAGATAAAGACAAGGAGATGGGTTACCATTTTCTGTCACAGATTAACAAGAAATCTTTGGGAATTTACAGCAATTTAAGGTAGATTAGGATAGTAAAACAAAAATAAATTTAAAAAGCCTCTTTTTTCCAGCCACTCTTTTCCCAGGCTCAGCTTCATTCTCAGCTCATCTACTACCCTGTCATTTACTCCTGGTGTAGATTAGTCTGATCAGTCATATGCTCTGTCTCTGAGTAATTTTCATGTTGTCAAGATATGAATAAATAAGGACCACTTACTGAATGATAATATGTTCTGAATCAAGACTGAAATTTGCACTGAAAGTTTTATTTATGCAGTTCAATACATAGGTAGGCATTTTAGGAAGGGTGCTATTTACTATTCAGTATCTAAAATTGATCTAAGCATGCTATATATTGTATGAAAATTACTATTTTAAAGAAATGGGGGACATCACTTTGAGTCCACATATTTTATTCAGCTTCTTTGTTAGCTAAAGAGCTGATAAAAATGTTATACTACACTTCAATAACATCTTTTCATGTCCTCCTCCCCATTTTACTGCAGAGGCTGAACTGGTAGGAGATGCAAGATTTCCTCTATGAGTTGTGCCAGGAAGTATTTTCCTGTAGCAGGGCATTTTTCTAAAAACTTTCCACATGTTTTATGTTACTGAAGTAAGGGATTAAAGATTTTTCTGCTGTGCTAGTAAGAAGAACTGTTTTTCTGCACATCTATGTTGTCTATTTTGGAAAAATACAAAATCAAACCAAACCACAAAACAACAACAACAACAAAATGATGCACACAGAGAGAGTTGTGATGAACTACTTATGAGCTAGTTTTTTTGATTCTTTTAAAATTAAAATCTTACTGCAGTTTTCCTAATGTTGTAAAATAAGGGAAATGTTCTAACAATATTAATGCTCTTTAATAATTCTATTTTCATACTCTGTATTCCTCAAAATCCATTTTATTAACTTCTAGTTTGTATTTTTAATTTTTCACAGAACTTTCAAAAAAAAACCTTATTAACTAAGAATTTTAGTCGTATTCTTAAACTACTGTAAAGAACTTGCCCCCGCACTCAAAAAAAAAAAAAAAACCAAAAAAAAACCAAAAAACCCAAATGAACAAAACCAAGCAAAACAAGAAAACCAAACAACCCATAGCAATCCATGAAGAGGACATCTCCTTTGCAGCTTCTGTCCATATAAGAATTGATGCATTTGAATGCAAACTTTCTTTCTTTGTGTTCTCTAAGTGCATCATGTGGACCTCTTCATTATTTGAGACACTTTCAGATGCACTAAGTTTCACTTCCATCTGAAACAATATCATTCAATGCTACAGGATTGCGCTCTGATGAAACTGTTCCATTTTTCACTGGGTCGCTTTTGAAATTTCAGCACAAGTGTGATATCTCATTTACTTGTATGTCTGAGCTCTGAAAACATTAGGGTTTATTAGCTTGCTTTAGTTTACTTGTAGCAAAGCTGGATAGGAAAACATTTAGAGACTTCTGCGAGATATTAAGAGGGCTTTAGTGTTACCTATTCATAGTGAAAACCTCCACCAATTTCAAAATAAAAAATAAAGCAAACCCATATACAAGCTAGTGTTGTTTTGAATTTATTTTTGTTTGTTGCTGTCCTGATTTATCACCATAGAATTTTGTAAGGAGACTTTATTATATTTAATTTGGTGATAAGTACTATTAGTAGGTACCTGCATCGATTCTTTAAGCACTGATTCTGTCAACTAACAGATATTGTACAACAAATAAAATTAAGGCAACTGCTGATCCTGTATGGAGATTTAACTACTTAAGGAGCTCATAAAGTCAGTTAAGCTCAAGAATTGTAAAGGCTTTTGTATCTTCATGGGGCCACCAAATAATAACTGATGATACCTTTGTAAATTTGTGTAATAAGGTGCTCAGTTAAGTTGCTTGCCATGTAATTTTAGTGTATAGAATATTATCTTAAAAGTATTATGAAAAACTTTCTGGAAAACTTTCTAAATACTTCAATTTGTAGTCTTCCTCTTATACACAAATATTTAGTTTATTTTTTGCAATCCAATAGCATTGACTTATCCGCTTAGTTTTGTACCAATTTCTGTATAATCCAATATACATTTATATTACTATTTTCTTTTTCCAGAAGCACTTACCCTCAAAATCAGATTGATTTACAAATCTTAGGGTTCTGTTGGTTTCTTCTGTTATTATTTATTACCATTTAGTGTATTCTGTGTTTTACTGATATATTTACAGACATAAAATTTTAAGTTGCTTCATATTGTAGTTTTACCTTGTTTTCATTCTTTGACGTCATTGTGAAATCTGATCTATTTTCATTCCTTCAAGGTACAACAGAAATGCTTATCGTAACTGTGACAGTTAATTCAAAGTGTCTTCCTGGGGTAATGGTTGGACTTGATGACCTTAAAGGTCTTTTGCAACCTAATTGATTCCACGGCTGTATGATTCCTATTTCTTGGATGAGCATTGTGACCAGGAATTTACTCCCTCTGGCATTTGCAATCCTTATGTCAAACACTGTTTCAGAATAATTAACTTAAGAGTTAACAGAAAAACAGATTAATGTACTGCTATATCCAAAACCTCTGCATATTATAGACTACAGGTTTTAACTAACAATTTCTGCAGTGATTTTAAATTACTATTCATTATTTATGCAATTACAATACTTTATCTGTGCACTAATGCTAGTAAAACAACAACATATCTTCAAATGTTTCTAGTTTTAATAATAGAGGACAGCTACCACATACTTCTGGAATAAAGATACAGTGATTTTGACATTTTGTACAGTGTGATCAAAGTTCTAGTAGTTACTGCAGAAAAGGTTTTAGATGATTGGTCTGTTAAGAGTTTATGGGCAAAAACAGTCCAAGATTTTCATAGCTTAGATATAAATCACAGAAATAGAAATTAATATTAATGAGAACTAGATTAATGCATTTGCTGCTGTTAAGGGTTATATGTTTGTGCAGAGTATTGTTAATTTCTCTCATAAGGGTGAACCTTTAGAAAAATCAAATTTTAATGCATTCTAACTACTTGCTTTGGATAATTACTATTCATCAATAAATAAAATAGGAATATATATTTATTTAGGCATTTCTCTCATATTATTTGGAATTTTTGATAAGTAAATTAGTTTTTTCTAAATGTACTAGTACTACTAAGAAATAAATTGTTGTGTTTCTTTGACTGGAATCACCACTGCATCTTCAGCTTGGCTGAAAACCAATTGCATAAAGGCAGACTATTACGCTTCCCAGTGCTGCTCTTCAGAGCTTTTGACTTCACCACACAGGGGTTATGAAACCACTTCTTCAAGTGTAAGTTCCAAAGATCAAGAGAAAACATTAACATTGTTTAATTCAGATGTAGTTTTTTGTTGATCCAGGAGTCATGGTCAATGCAGAGACGATCAATGTGATCAAGAGATTGCCATTTATTGAGCGTCAGACATGGCCTTTTATACACAAATCTGCACATTGGTTATGCGCTGATTGGTTAACATGCCTTGCCAACAAGCTTTTGATTGGGCCCCTCACACATTTACCCAATACAAGCCACAACATCTATTTATATTAAGCGTTAACTTTAACATCCAAACACTGAAGTTTTACATTCTGTCCATTGCCGACACTGCTGTTTCACATCCTGTTTTCTGTTACAATTTTCACTTGCGTTACAATTTCACTTCCCCACGGCTGTCCCTGGCTAACCTTCCCCAAGGCCTACTCTTTTCCCACTCACAGAGAAGCCCGACTCATGCTAAAGCCTGACTCACGCTAACTAAATCCATACAACAGTTTTCAGGACTGTTTGAAAATATCATCCACAGCAACATTAATAGCGTTAGGAAATAAATATGCTTATTTGAACAACGAAGACAATATGTTCCGAAAGATGGACTTATGCTTAATTGCCATCTGTATACTTTTGAAGAAGAAATGCCTTCATATTTTAAGGTATCTAATGAGGGTTTTTTGTGTGTAAGAAACACAAATGGGAGCAAAGATCTCTTCTATAACTTCTAAGAAGAAGGGAAATTGAGCTGCTACCCAGTGCAGACAAGAAGGTCATCTGCTCCTTAGGCAGTGTTTCATAACAAAGATATTTTGTTTAATGATTTGTTGGGTTTTTTTTAGAACTCTGATCCTTATTCCTAAATATTAATCTATACTGAAAGTCATATTTCTTTAAACCAGTATGAAATATGTCTTCAGATGAGATTCCTTAGCACTCTTAATGCAGGAAGCTGTATTTATAAAAGTACATAAACTCAGAAAAAAAGAAAAAGAAAGAAAAAAAACCAACCCAGACTAAACCTTTCTAATGTTCATGTACTATTCCAGTCTTAATTTAAACATGCAAGTATGAAGGAGATACCAAAATATTATCTAGAGGATAGAGGACTGCAGATATGCTTAGACTTGATTTAGGTTTATTACTTCTCTATTTCTCTGTCTTTTCTTTAATTTGTTTGTTATCGGCATTTTTTGTCTATTTTTTTTTTTTTTTTTTTTGTCCTTTCTGTCTCTCTATATTTTGATGAGTTTTTAACCTAATATTTTGTCTGTCCATTTTAATACATCATTTCCAGAAATTCTTCTAGGAGAAATGTGAACTACTAACAAAATATAAGTCCAAGTTTCAATCCAATGCAATTTCAGTAGATTCATATACAAAACTGGATCACACAACAGAGTTTATTTTCCTATCTCAAGTATAGTCTCCAGGCAGAGAAGCTTGGCATGCCCATGATACACACCGGTAATTTTTATTCTCAGTTTGTGCAGTTTGTTCTTGTCTATTGTAATAAAATGTGGTATGCGGGGAAAGAAAATGTTCCAGATATTCTTCTGGCTTAAACTAAATTCTTGCTTTATCACACAGAGTACAAAGCATTCACTTTGAAAGCTGAAGGTGGTTTTATTCACAGTGGTGCCTTGTCTCATAAAATTAATTGCTCAAACATGTTCTGTAGTACCTTAAGCAAATCCTTGATGGCTTCTAGAGGCTTTAAAATAGCCTAGGAAATGTCACACTCTGCTGTGGTATATTACATATGTAATAGTAACGTCAGTAATAATAGAAATATAGCTGTAGTCATTCCAATCAAACTGTAAAGATAATGACACTGTGAAAATATATTTTCTTTCTCTCCAGTTACAGTTTCAGAGGACTGTTCTACAAAGGGCTCTGTGGTCATATCTGAAATGACTGGTGAACTTCCTTCTATAAAATATCATTACTATCACCACATAGAGATGAAGAAGCTATATGTGATGTACGCTTAACACAGACTTTTGAAATAATATCCTTTAAGATGTGTGTAGTCTCTACAAGAAGGCAAAAGTTCAAACGTAATATTATTTAAGAAAGACATCAACAAAGGCAATGTGCTGAGGGACAAAGCCCAACCAAATATAATCTTAATCAATACCCACACAGGCTGGAAATTAAAACAGTGAAAAATCAAGTTTCCCAAAGCAGAGACTAAGCTGGTTCTAGCCTGTGAGTTGAATCAAGTAATTTGCATTTTAACTACAATATTTGAAGAAGCCTCGGTACAGAACTCTCCTAGATTGTTTCGTGCCTTTTTTCCCAAACTTTAATTTATATAGTGTGCAATCTTTATTTTTTTTTTTTTCTTCAGAAAGACAGGATCATATGCATAAAGATAGGTAAGTGATTTTGTGAAAGGTTATGACATGAGGTTCGCAAAGACTTTTGGTCATGATAATGATCACTCTCATAACAATTAATTCTCTGCCTGGCTCCATGAATTCTCAAAGCCACTTATGGACTCTTAGGATAGGAAATGTAACATTTTTTCCCTTGCATAGTGGAGCAACTTCAACAAGAATGATGAAGGACACTTATATTTTCTGCCTAGCCTATTTCTGATAAACTGCTTTTTAGATGTTCATTAATATCATATCAGACTGGAAAGAAAGCAGTTCACACTGCTGAGTAAATAGTTATTGATTTAGCATAGTAATACAGTTTCTATCCTTTTTCATTGATGTCTTGGAAGCAAAGAGCTATGAATTTTGCAGGAGCACTTGGTGTGGCATGACCACGTTTTTATTTAAACCAACGAATCTTAGTTGAGTTTAGATGAAATATAGATCTACAGCTGCCCAACTATGAAAATTACTTGACAGAGAAGACAGCACTTTCAATGCTCAAGTAAGTTTGCAGCTCAAATTCTTATGCTTGTAGACTCTCAGGTATTCAGGCATTGTTGCTAGTTTTAAGATGTGACTTAAATTCCAACCACAACGAAACTTCTGAAGTGCCCTTTTTCATCTGGCTCACAGACTAAGCTGAAGACTCAGTGGGGGAAGAAAATAAGCCAGTAAAACAAAGTTATTTACCTGTGACAAGGAAAACCAGCCTTTGACTTCAATCTCCTGAAGTGCTACAAAGCAAAAAAATAAAAAATGGAATAAATGCATAAGAAGAAGTGAAGTGCATAAAAAAAATTATATATACAGAGATTTAAGGCAAGCAAACTATATGCCTACTCTTTAAACTGAGCATTTTTTCTAACACTGAAACACACACTTCATTTGCTCTGGAAGAAGAAATTGTTTAATAAAGTAGTAGACAGCAACCAGTAAACATACCTTGTAATTTATGATTAAGCTATCATATTTGTTGGGTTTTTTTTAAGAATACAGGTCCTAGAGATGCAATTATAACTTAAGAATCTTCCCAAGCATTTTAGAACTTATATAAGATGTGGAATAAAAAAATTAAAAAATTTGTTGCCAAAAGTGTGATAAATTAATCAAAATGAAGTCTTTCCCAACTATGTCACAGGTGATCTTGAACATATTTATAATAAATTTAGCTCTCCATTTAAAATCTGATTTAATATAATATAAAAACATTGCTCTATTATAGATTGTTGTGGCAACATATGTTTTGTCCTAGAATTTTCAAGAATATTAAAAAAATAATTCATAAGAATATGTGAGAACTAGAATACTCACAGCATTTTGTCATATTATGTTTCTATTTACCAATGGAATTTGTATTTATAGATGGATTACCTTTAATAAACAAGTAAGTTCTGTAAGAAGTCTTCTTCCTCGTAGGGTAACTGGTAGCAGTTCAGTGTATACTATCTACTGACAGAAAAAAGTAAGGAGGTGCAAATAGTTTTCTCTGGGTTGACATATCATACCAATGACTGTTAGAGAAGTTTGACCTTTGTGTGACATGGTACCTATGCTTTTTTTTGTAGCTAAGGGTGCGTAGCTGTGCGTCTCTGTCATCAAGCTTGTCGTATCATCCAAGCTAAAGAAGCATCAAAATGCTTTTATTGTTTTGACAACGCTGTGTAAAATTGCTGTTTAAAGGAAAAAGCTACTGATTTTTTCTTAAGGAACAGAGCTTAATTGGAAACTTCCAGTGCTAAAATATCAGCAATGTTTTCTAAAAGGATGTTGCATATACTAGTATAGTGCCAGGTTATTAATCGCATGTTAATCTTTCACATTTGGCAGATTTTTTTTTTTTGTTGTTTTCCTACTTTTGACATATATAATGTTTTTCTGCGAAAGAACTGCTAACATCCATGAAGCTTTAGGGAGGGCAACAAGGTTTTGTTCAGTCCCTGCCACAAAATTTGCTATTTATCAGCTTTAAGGTGTGCATGAGGCAGTTTTGCCAGTGTAAATTTTTTTATTGATTATTGTAAGGGTCTTGAAAGCCCTCCTGCTGGTGGCTGGATGCCAGGGCTGTGAGTCAACTCCGCACCAGAACAGGCATGGGCAGCCCCATCCTGCTGCTGATTGCTGAGGGGATGCGGCTCCCAGTGGTACGTGGGAAGGGTTAGTCTGTGGCAGGGACTGAACAATGCACATGAGGACCAGCCTTGCTCCCTGGTGGGAGCTAGCCCTGGCTGGCAAGGTCATGCCCTGCTGTCAAGGTCATGCCCTGCTGGCGTTGGGAATACTTCCCATAACTCCCAACATCCTGGCTCCCAGAGAGCCTCTAGCTCCTGCAGTTCGTTGACAGCTCTTTGCTATATCTTTTCTCAAAAGTCTTAAAAGTAGTTTTCTCAAGAAATCAGCGGCAGAAAAATTTCCACAGCTTCCACTTACATTAATATTCATTTTGCAACATGCCTCTGACCTTGCAGAATGCCCTTCAGAAGGTTAATATGAATCTACAAAGCATCTTTGGGTTTAAATCCAAAACCTGGGATTATCCCAGTCTAAATCAACAGTATGGATTAATGAACATAATTTAAAGTTATTTATTTAATTAAAACATTCTAACATCTGTTCTGTTTAAATTTAAGTTTACTATTAAAGAAAAAAAAAACAAACAGTAGCTTTCAGTTGATATAATTAAACTTTAAAAAATAATTATACTTTTTGCGTTATGACTACATCATTGAAAGCTACTCATGCAAAAGCAGAATAAAGAAAGAATAATGATACATTTAGACTATTCTCTCTCTTTCTTTTATTTTTTAATTTGCGTTGAACAGATTGCATGATCTTTCCAGCATTGTTTTAATACATTAAAGAATTAAAGGGACTGGATATAATATGTAGTTTTCTATTTATGATTTTCTATTCAATAACTGAAGCAATTCTCTTGTACTTATGCAGATATTTTGGTGTTCTGCACTCACATATTAAGGGGGGTAATCCCTTTAAGTAGTTAGCTGCTTAAAAAGAACAGATTGTGAAGACTGTGTCTACAAAAATAATTTTTATCAATCCACCTGTAACAATTCTGAACAGAGGCAAGAGCATGGGAACACAAGTTTTTATCACCCACAAATCTGTTTTTCGGTGGTCAAAAAATTGGCATTGCAATAACCACATATAAAATGGTAGAGAAATCTAGACAAAATTAAAATAATATAAACAGAAAAGCTCTTTGAAAATAACTTTTATCTGTAATTTGTTTTTAGAAACTGTGATATTTATGCGGGTACCAAGACGCTTAAACAAATGCAATTGAATAATTTCTAAAAGTAAGTTGATACAGTTCTGTTTTAATGAAATAAAAGGTTCATATAAAAAGAAAAAAATAAATGAAAAGAGAAGTTAATCTATAAATGTCGACTCATTCGGAGTACTGTGTACAGTTCTGGTGTCCTCAACATAAAAAGGACATGGAACTGTTGGAACAAGTCCAGAGGAGGGCCA
>JBCJKH010034285.1:0-10424 GCA_039877255.1 Loriculus beryllinus
CAGTGTTCAAGGCCAGGTTGGATGAAGCCTTGGGTGGCATGGTTTAGTGTGAGGTGTCCCTGCCCATGGCAGGGGGGGTTGGAAGTGGATGATCTTAAGGTCCTTTCCAACCTTCAGTATTTTATGATTCTATGGTTTATGGGCATATTTCCTGCCAGTACAGTGTTTACTCTCAGCTGCTCTGCAGAGCGCAGGTCTCTAACCTGACCTGTCATGTGGGTGTTTGCCAGGCTGGGGCTGGCCTGGGCCCTGCTGCCTGGCTGCTGCCGGTAGCTCCTGGGGGTAGGGAGCAAGCCCCACCATGCGGTTATGCAGGTGAAGCAGGTGCTGACAGTGTTTGGTTGAAACCTGCATTTTTCTGTTGTAATCCTGAAGCACAGACCTGGAATCTGCAAAAATACTCAGGTCTGCTTTTATCTGTACTCTTAAATAAATCCTCTTAGTCCCAAAATCAAGGTTTGATCCTTTATTGTTGAGAAGCTGTGACATCTTACTAGAAAGTCTCAAATGAATGAATTCTTTAGGAAAAAATGATATAAAGCAGCATCAAAAAGAATTTGCTGTAATGCTACAGGCAGACATTAAGTGAATCTTCTCCATGTAGTTTCCCAGGATAGTATTTATAATGAACTGAGAGATTTTGTTTGTGAATTATGTTAGTTCTGAGATTTCAGAATTCACATTAAAAGTACCCCTTTGTTGTACAGAACAGAATGTGACAGTGCTTCACTGAAGTGGGTGCTTCCTTTCCTTATTGCTTGGAGAGAGAGAGAGAGTTCATGTGGGACTACAAGAAAGCTGCTGCACCGTGTGGGTTGTGATGAGCTGCTGTCTCCAGGGGGGAAGAGGGTTGAACATTTGCAGTAGGTCTCTGCCTCTGTCCCTGTTAAACCTGCTTTGAAAATGCTCTTTTCTGAGCGTAACACGAAATGCCTCAGACACACACGGTGCCATGTGTCTGTGTGAGCTCAAACTGCCTTGCGCCAATTGGATGCTACAACAGAGAAGAGAAAATAAAACAGATTTTGAGGCAGATGTATAAGAACAAGCATCTTCAGTTCAGACGTTGTCAGACACTGAAGTGAGTATGTGCCCTTAATATTTCCCAAGTCTTGTGTGTTTAGTCACCTTGGGGCTATGCTAAATTGATAGTTTTTAGACAACATACTCCTGAACTTCTCTGTTAAGAATGTGATCCATCTTTTTATTATCTGCTTTAACAAGAGGGCTTTTTTTAGTTCTTCTCTTTTTGGCTTAGGTGTAATTTGCCTCTGATGACTCCCTAATGAGCAGTGAAATTAAAAGGGAGGTGTTGATTGTGTGCGCTAAATCTGCCCAATGTTCCTAATAGAAGCATTGCACTTCAGTAGCGTCAGTTCTGTTTCATTCAGTCTCAGCTTACAAGCAAAGCTTCAAAGTAAGTTTTAGCTCCGGTGCTACAGGTTAGGACTTCATTGTGTTTCCATTTGAAGCAAATTCCCTGACTGCATGCAGCAAAATTCCCCTGCAAACCAAACAGGATGCCTTGTGTAGGATGTGAAGATGGAAACCTGTCCAGGGCCAAAGAGCAGCATTGCTGTGAATCAGCTGGTGTGTGCTGCACCACCATGGGCTCCTCCAACACGTACCCAACACATGTCTAAGCAGGGAGCTCCCCACAACAACAGGCACGGGGGTCCCACAGCTCCAGATGAACGTGATGGAGCTGTGGTGACAGTGTGGCAGGAGGGCCCCTCTTTGTCTGACAAATCCACTCCCACCTTGGTTTTCCCACAGATCACAAGGCTTCACTCCTTGGAGGTTTTTTCCTAGACCCACAGTTACCAATCAGCCATGGATCAGGAGCTGCTGCATCCAGGGCTCCTGTAGTCTTTCTGCTCATCTTTCCTGTCAGAGAAAGCAAGTTAAGGGGGGTGGCTCACTTTTAGCAAGCCATCTCTCTCAAGTAGCTGGTGTAGTTTGAGGATCCATGTTTCCCTGTAAACTGTGCTCCCATTTTCCCTTTGAACAGTTCTAGAGAAATCACAGAGTAGGATGTGACCATCCATGTGGAAGAGGAGTTTGTTTCTTCCTCAGTGACCAGGTACAGTAGCCGCCACTCAAAATCAAAGCTCATGCGCCCCTGCACTGCCCAGTTACCACTTTGCCTGATCCTTAAGGATGGAAACCACTTTACCGCTCTGGTCACTGGCAAAGGGAAATCATGGAAGATCAGAGGGATTCTCTTCTTAGAGGGAGCCACAAGATGGAGCAAAATGATTCCAGGATCTCCTGGGTTTGCCATCTCCCTCTTTCTGTCTAAAAACATCAGCAGGAAAAGCTGTTAGAGACCCACTCTCAAGTGGGAAAAGCCTGCTCCTTAACACCAGGATGTAGTGGGAAACCATAACGCTGAGTTTCTGTCTGCTTGCTGTACTTTTGAACTTCAATTGGAGAGGTCTGTGCCAAAGTTAATAGAATTCTCAGTGAACAGAAGAGTTTTGCTACCTTTCCTGTCAGTGTATCTCAGCATGGTTTTGAATCCAGCAGTAACTTAGCTATTTTAAGACAAACTTCCATGTGCTGTTTTGTACAGCACTACCCACAGTTTGACATATAGCCTCATGGAAATCAGGTCAAGTGTCTCGTTTATCTCTTTGGGGCTTCTCATATTCCCTAGGTCCATATTCCTGCTTGTTTTCATGCATGGGAATGCGTGTGGTGTTTTCTGTGGCTGTGTTTTATGTGTTACGGGCTACTAGTTATCCACAGGCCATCGGGTAGGAAACAGCATTCTAGGTCAGCAAAACATTTGGCCTTGTTACTGTCACCTCCTCCAGTCTGACACCATCGGGGTGTCACCTCGTGCCACCAGTCCTGCCAGCTGCCCTGTGTCTTGCTTGGAGCTATGGGGCTGGTGTTGAGTCCCACCAGGGAGTGCAGGTCCACTGGGTGCCTGTGCATGGGTGAACTTCACCTCGCCAGCTGCTTACTACTCCACAGGACCTTGGAAACCAGAAGTTGATGGTCATTGCATTGGATAGTATGCTGAAGCTGGGCTTCAGCAGGCTTGAAATGAGGTACTGATGCTGAAGGTTATAGTATGAATTGGGAATTGTACTAGTTTCCTACAGAAAATGAGGATTGATGGATTCACATTTGCTGTGTGCAGCCATGGCTGCTTTATTGCTGCTTTGGTTTTGATTCACCTATTCCAGGCCATGCAGAGAGAGTTGGATTGAATTCAGGTCAGAGATTTGGATTGAATTTAATGCAGAGAGCTGCTTGTCGAATCTCTTGCTTCGGCTTCTCCAACTTTTGGGTTCCAGTGTTGAGATGCTGTCAAGTCTGAATTGGTGTAGAGACGTTACAGGGTTACAACCTGTATTGTCTTCAGGCTGTTGGGTTTGTACCTGCAGATACTACAGTGGTTCAAAAGCAGAGTTTCTCATGCTTTGTAGAAAGACATTTTTTTCTTCCTTCTCAGTTTTAAATTGATGCCCCTGGGAAGACAGGAGTTTTAGGAGCCCGAAAAAGCATGAAAAGATAAATAATTTTGCCTAGAAAACCATTGCATGAAGAAGTTACGTTGTAAGCAGTGAGATTCTGGACCTTCTTAATGGGAAGTTTTGCCCAGTGGTGTCCTCAAGGTTTTCTCCAAGGGTGTTTGCTGGTGGGGCTTCTGTGCTAAGCTTTGGCCACCCAAATGGCAGCCAAAATGCTTGGTTTTGCAGGTCGTGTTAACCTTCTTTGTATTTTGTTTTCACAGAGCTGACCCTGAACCCACCCGAGGGGATTGTAGCAGGTGAGGAGCTGAGCAGGGTTTGTGCATGGTAAAGTTGTAGCTTTGCATTGAGGTAGCACTAAGCATTGTTTTGCTTTCATTTCATAGGTCCTGTGAATGAAGAGAACTTCTTTGAATGGGAAGCTCTGATTATGTGAGTTAATACAGTTTTGTATCCAAAATCAGCTCTTGCACACTGTAATTAGCTTCTAGAAGAACAAGAATATAAAAAAAATACCAGTTGTATGTAGCATCAACCTTTTCCTTTGGGAATTTATTTTCTGACCTGAACAGGGAATTATATTTGGAATTTAAAGAGTGTGACGGGGGCAGCATTGGGACTTAAGTGATCATTTGTTGTACAGGTGTCATGATAATAAGCAACATAGAATCACAGAATTGTTTGGGTTGGAAGAGACCTGAAAGCTCATCCACTTCCAACCCCCTGCCATGGGCAGGGACACCTTTCACTAGATCAGGTTGCTTCAAACCTGGCCTTGAGCACTGCAAGGGTCGCGGTAACCATACCTAAAGCATGAGTAACTTGCAAACTTGACAGGAATCTTCATTTGGGCTCCATTGGATATATGTTGCATATATGAACACTGTAGGAAACAATGAATTGTTTGTAGATCACACAAACCTGTTGGGAACATTACTGGGTGGCAAATACAGGCTGTGCTTTTCTCATGCTTTAAGTGAACCAAAATACACAGATTATCAGGGATAGGAGAAAAAAAAACAATGTCTAAAATGAATTCACTTGTTCTTCAGTTGTTTTTTTCCAGAAAAATGGAACGGGATTGAGCTGAGAAAGTAGTTCAACTGAAAACAAAATATCTTAAATTTTACACTTCATGAATCGTCTGGTCATGTAAAGACATTGGGTGCAGTGGTTCTGTGTAGAAAGCTCTTTTCTTGGTGAATACCTCTGATCGCTACCGTTTGTGGTTTGGAAGGTGACAAAGACTTCTTTACAAAGCTGTGTTCTCCCCTTCCACTCCCAAACTGATGGGTACAGTTGTTCATAGTAAAACTTGCCATGAAAAGACAAAATCTTCCCAGCATCTTCCAAATTGTCTTCTCTCTTGTTCGTACTCTTTTACTCATGCTGTACCCTTGTTTGGAAAAATTGCATACATGTAATAACTCATGATCTTTACACAGTAAGGTTCAAGAACAGTAGGGGGGAAGAAAAGAGACCTTTGTCACTTGGCTCTGGCATATTACACAAATAGTACACAATTAAAAGGTGAAGATGCTCTAAACAGATAAGTCTGTATTGAAGCTGATGGTCTGTTGTTAGGGTGGATCCAGGCTCTGTATTTCATGACTCCTTTAGTAAGAGCTGGTGATTTCCTTTCCCTCAGCCAGTGCTAAGCAGCCCCTGCTTGCAGCATCCCTGCTGTGCTCTTAGCAGGTTTTCAGTGCAACCACCTAGTGCTGACTTACGAGATTCTCAACTAGTGTGGGTGGCAGAATTTCCCTATCTCCTCTATTAGCTTGGAGCATGTTGTCTTGAGATGAAAAACAAGATTTCTGTGTCTTAGGGTCAGGCACACAACCAATACAAAAGCTTTCCGAGCTGTAGCACATCAGCTATTCCACACAAGCTGGCTGCGTGGGTGATCCTCCTTTGTGGCAAGCATGAGCCTCTGAGTTATTTTAGGTCTGGTAAATGGAGGTTTGGATTACCACTGCTTATTTGCTGATTGATATGAGGAGTTGGCAAATGCCTGTGCTTATGTACAGCAATTTATTCTGTAATAAACAGATTGTACTTCCTGGGAGCTTAGTCCCCTGACAACAAACACCTGGCATGGAAACTGGTGTCAGGCAACAAATTACCTGAGTTTGGCTGCAGGCTGCAGGGTCTTACGCTTTTTCTTTCTGCAAGTGGGATGTCTCTTCTGAGATACGTGTTTTGTAATGTACCAAATTTGAGTTCAGACATCTGTGCATTGCTTAGAGTTTGGAAATCCCTGAGGATTTAATGAACTTCTTGGAATATGGAAGGAAACTCCTGCCTATTGGTACCTTCTCCTAGCAGAGACTATGTGGTTAAGTAGAGCTTTCGTGGGGGACACACAGAAGTACCTTTGCATTTGTTTCATTACCTAGAAAATACTTTTTCTTATGTTTCCCATAACAAATTCTTAAACAACAGAGGAGCTGCTTGCAGACTTGAAAGCCCTTTAAAGTGCTGAGTGTTGAGCTTCAGGCCTTTGTCAGCGCAAAGTGAGAGGTGGAGGCACTTTCATTTTGGTTTCTGTATTGTGTGTGTCATATTAAATTATATTTTAAGATCTGCTAAATTCTGAAGCTGTGGTACAATAGAAACATGTTTACCCTAAACATGTTTGGTTACTTTCATCTTTTTACACGACTCTAATAGTCGAAATGTTTGCATACATTTGGAAAGCAAGCTAAATGACTTGTTTGTGTTTGTCTGTGATTATCTTCTCTAATGTTTTGTAATCTCAAATGTGCTGTGTGAGATTTGGGGAATGAAAGAAGTAAGGGTGAGGAGATGAAGTAAAGCTGGCTTTAAGCTTTTAGACAGATGAAGTGTGAAAGGCAAGTGGTGTAGTAATGAAGAGAATACTTCTATTTTGTTTCTTTCACCCAATTTATGTAAGCCTAGAGCACATGTAATGGCTACTAAATAAGAAAGAGACCTAAGACGGAAAAGGCATTGCCCATTTATCAGTTCAGAGATGGGCTAGGTGATGTTACACAGATTATTGGAAGAGTTTGGCTCAGGGATAGAATAATGCTGTTTAAAATAATAGTAATAACAATTTGTATTTCTGGTGTCCTTGCCTGTAGTAGCAGTGCTGGAGAAATATTAAACATATACGTGTTAAGGCTGATTGACATGTCTGAATGATGGAACAGTTCTTATGCTCCCAAAGTGAGTGTAATGGATCCAGAACTGAAAGTACAATGTGAACTTTCTGAACAGTGGAGGTTTGGAGCTTGGCATGAAATACACCCCTTTGTTAAGACATCACAGAGATGCTGAATTAGAGTATGTGAAAGCCAGATCTTTGCAGCAGGGTGACTTGTGATGAGAAATAGCCCCAGCATGTCAAGAGAGTTTACCATCATAACAGTCATTACTATAGCGCTGCACCGTGTTGTGCAAGTTTATGACTTCAGCATCTCAAGACCAAGTTTTGTCCTCCTTGGTTGGCATATACAGGTGTGTGCTATTAATGTTTATTCCCAAAAGACCCAAACCTCACATAATTGTTAAGAGTTTTATTAGCCTAAAGATTGTTTGAAAACTAAACAGGATAAATCGAAGTCAACTTACCAAAAACCTGTCTAGAAAAGGTAATTAGAAATATAATTAGTCTTATGAATTTGTTTAGCATGGAATTCCCCTTTTCAGCATCTAATGACTGTGGGTTTTGGTCTTTTTCCAGCACCTTTTTACAAATAAGAAACCATTTACAACGTACGTGAAGCTGTGATTACAGAATTAATTGTCCTTGTCAGTGTGTTTTTCCCTCATATTTTGGCAGATATACCCACCATCCTTTTCTTCCCTCTGCCTAAGTCAGCCAGCTTGTGGAGTTCAAAGTTTCTTATTTTCATGCTATGTCTTATGTCAGCAGAGTTGTTTGTCGTTTCTCTCACACAACTAAGCAGCTTGGTTGTCTGGCAAGTCATCCTGTATTTGTGCTTAGGGTTGCCCCGACCGAGATGCAGGACTTTGCACTTGGCCTTGCTGAGCTTCATGAGGTTTGCCCAGGCCCACCTCTCCAGCCTGTTCAGTTTCCTCTGGATGGTGTCCCTGCCCTGCAGCGTGTCAACTACATCATACAGCTTATTGCTGGCAAACTTGCTGAGGGTGCACTCAATCCCACTACCCATGTCCATGTGCTTTGAAATCTTTGCAGAGCAGGTGGTGTGATTGCAAAAGGTGCTTTGCTCTTTACTTCTCTGACCCTGCCAATGTCTTTTTTGCACTGAAAGTAATGCTGTCAAGTTTGAATTTTGTGGCCTGAGTGTTTTGTAGTTGCAAATGCTGTCTTGGATCAGCTTTAATCATTTCTTTGAAGTTGATCCTGGCAGTACTGAATGGCTAAACCAAAAACATTTTGCTCACAGAATGCAGGTCCTAAAATGGAGCATTTTGGGTTAATATATTTGACAGAAGAGCCCTTAAGGCTGTGTGTTTGCTCTCAGAACATGAGACACCCACCAGCTTCTCAATGAGTGTATGTACATACTCTTAGAAGCTCAACAATAAGCCTTAAAAATGCAGCTGGAATTAAAATGTTCATGAAAAAATGCATTCAGATGCGAATTGAATCCTGACCAAATTAGGGAAAAGGCCAGAAGGGGATCAAAATGGTTGAGCTGGTTAAGCTTTCATTCTTGCTGTATGTTGATGCATTCATCTAATCTTACCTGCCAATGTCAATGCTCAGGGTTAAATCACAGCGTTCTTGTGTTTATCTATCAGCCAAGTCTTTTGAATCCCAAAGTTAAGGAGAGTGAGCCTTCTAGGGCTTTAGGGTTTGCTGGGCTCAGCTTTCTTTTTCTGTATATTACCACTTGCAGTCTTAGCTGTTAGGAGTCCTTGAACTTTCATGTTCTTTCTGGCATGGAGAGTGTGCATTGTGAAGAGGAGGAAGCATTAATATATTCCTAAACCTTATTTCCCAGACAGTATAACCCTCATTTGAAAGGCTTTTTACTGAATACATAAGGTCTTCTTGGCTAAGATTTTCAAGTGGTGAAACTTGTTTTGTACTTTCCAATCAAGGGAGATCATGTTTGTGTTATAACTTCCACATGGTGCATCAAGTTTTAATAAATCATGGCTAAGAAAAGTTTCTGCTCACTTTCCAAAAACGTTTTGCGTAGGGAGGGTGAAATACTTGTCTTTATATTCTCAACTTCATTGCAATTTGAACTAGATGGTGAACAGAAGAAAATGTTTCTACAGGAACCCTGATGAAACTATTTGTTCTCTGTGTGCACTTAAGGGTGTGCAAACTAAGTACCTTAAGTCTGCAAAGAGACATTGTTGTCCTGCATCTAGCAATTACAGTCCCTGAGCTTTGTTTGTATTTTCATAAAGCATTGTTGTGGGGTGTGTTCATCAGTCAGTGATAAGTGTTGCTGGGTGGTTGTGATCGAAACTGGCAGCTTGAATCTCCGTGGGTTTTATAAATTATTTTTGAGCTATAGCATTTGCCATCTCTGTCTTGTGCAGCATAACAGTATCTTCAAAGGCACAGGAGTCCCACACCTGCCTCTGCGTTCTCTTGACGTGCAGATGCTCAAATCCTGGAACATGCCTTGGAGCCAGATACTCCAATTTTATCCAGACACACCCTGCTAATTAAGCAGTGTTGTGACCTTCCTAGTAATTTAGTGTGCAAGCTTTGATTTCCCCTTCCCTCCCAAGCCCCATATTTGGATTTAAGCTTATGAGGTGGGGGGTAAGAGTGCATTAACTCTTTGTTTTCTGAGGGAGATTGATATGGCCCAAACCTCACATGTCTCATTAGACAAGAACTTGGATGAAAGAAGTATTTAAAACTCTGGTTAATAGCCTTTTATCTGTCTCTAGGGGTCCAGAAGACACCTGTTTTGAGTATGGGGTGTTCCCTGCTGTTCTGAGCTTCCCACTCGACTACCCGTTAAGTCCTCCGAAGATGAGGTTCACGT
Organism: Loriculus beryllinus; assembly: GCA_039877255.1. Lineage (NCBI taxonomy): Eukaryota > Metazoa > Chordata > Aves > Psittaciformes > Psittacidae > Loriculus > Loriculus beryllinus. Next base: position 9,455 of record JBCJKH010034285.1, read on the forward strand.
GTGAGATGTTCCATCCAAACAGTAAGTCTGATGCAGCAGGACATGTGGGGAAGTGGATTGCTTGTGCACCTTAAAACCCAACTTTTTGCAGCAGGAGGGCTGGCATCCTTACCAAGGGTGATTCTCTCTCAGGTTTAGCAATATTTCTGGCTGGCAGGTGCCATGTTTGCAGGTATTTAATATTAAGGCTTTGCTGGCCTTTTCTCTACAGTTCTCATGGTGACAAGATTATTTTAAGACTTTTCAGTGGAAGTAATTGAAGGGGCTGAATCTATATTCTAGGCTATTAGGCCTCTGCTACTTGACAGCAATAAAACAAAAAAATGCCGCCTTCCTGCCTAGTGTTTCCTACCCAGCTGGCATTCCTGCACTTGCATAACACAAATCTAAATCTCAGCTGGAAATCGATTTACTTCATCCTATTCCAAGGAGTTTTGCAATTTCTTGAAGCTCTGTTCTTCCCTCCTCAGAGTATCACTGATGCAGATCCTTGCCCATTTAGTCCACATCTTTCTGTTCTCCTGTGAAAGACACACCCGCCCCAAGGCAGTATAGCATCACCTCTGAAGCTCTGATGTCTGCAGCAGTGCAAAGTTCAGCACCTGGAAGCAGTGTGGCTGCATTGGCACCTTGCTCCAGCTGGACTCATTCACCCAAACATCTTGGCAGGATTGGTCTCTGTGAGAAAATCCATGTCCACACAATACTCTGCAGCTCCAGTTTTATCCTTGGCTTTGAGGTTTGCTGCTGGCAGCTGCTTTGTGCACAGCATAGAAGAGAGGAGTGGGGTGTGGAGAGGCGCAAACTGCCTGACTCTCATGTGTTACATGTGAGTGCTTCCTTACTGGGGTTTACTGGAATATACTGGATGGTCAGCATAACTTTATAAAGTCCTGTGATTCTGGGTGATGTTAATCTAAAATTGAGATCACCAAAAGTAGACTCTAGAATTGTGCTTCTCAGATAGGGT
>JBCJKH010034286.1:0-14992 GCA_039877255.1 Loriculus beryllinus
TCTTCACAAACAGAAAAAGTCGCAAGAGCCTGAACCAGTACTAAAGCAATACAGAAGTTAAATTATCTAAAAATCTCGCATTTGGAGAAAGCTAGGAATTTTGAGATCAGAAGCATACTATTACTGAGACAGAAATATGCACAAAAAGAATACAGAGAACACCATTTAACTTTGTCAAATATTTCTACTGCACTGTCAACAGAAGGTCTTGTGTGATCAAACTTTTTCAATATCCTAATATTAAACTCATGTTTAAATATTAATATCTGTAACTTCTAAGACAGAACAAAGGGGAGATGTGGTTCTGAGAAAGCACTTATTTTCAGGGCTCATCATGCATGACTGAGGCTACAGTGCAAGCTCTCAAAGAACATTTAGCTTTATTCTTTGCTGTGAGGCAAACACTTTATAAATCGCACAATAGACAACAACCAACAGAATCTTTCTAAACCTCGGCGTTAAGATATTCTTGTTGAATTAACAGACAGCACAGAAAAAGTCTTCTCACACTTTTTAGGCTTCCATTATTATTCCATTGGAAGACTTGGTTATACTACTGGAGCAAATATGAAGAAGAATATGTTGGCTGATACTGAGGAATAGGAATGGCAAGAATGGTACATTACAAGGTATTTCATTATGTAAGCCTTTTAAAACATGTAATAATAGACAAAACTTCAAAGCACAAATTAAACACATCCTCCAGAGAACTACAGCCACTAAACGAGAAAAAAACAACCAAACACACAAAAACCCTAACACTCACTTAACATGCCCCTGTAGTTGAGGTCCATGTCCCGACTCTCTGAACGAATCTTAATGGCATCTAGGATGGCATCAGGTGACAACAATCCAGAAGGTCTTACAACATTTAGTAGTTCTGTTAGGCTCATTAGTGGTAAACGTACTGCTTGCATGATTTCAGCATGGTTTTCCTTGGGGTTATGTTTACACCAATTCATCAAAGCTTGGAAAATGTCCTTCTCAGGAGCTGCAAATGAGTCCCTCAGTACAATACTTAAAAGAGCAGCCTGGAAAAGAAAAACAAAACAAAAAAACCCAAACAGAAATAAAATTTATTTTAAAAATGGAAATTAAAATAGGAAAAAAAATAATAGCTAAGTTAACTTGCAGTTATTAAAAATAATCTCCAATGGAGTGACTACCTGAAACTGTAGCTTGTTTTAGTTACGTATGCAAGAATAACTGCATCTAACATGTAAACAGTAGGTAATATTACAAAACCACAAGGAGAAGTAAGCCAGAATTGAAACGTGGAAAACTATTCAAATTAATGTAATTCCAGTTGCTATTTCAAATTTACCTTGGAATATAAGAAGTGATTTGGAGATTTGATAGTACAGTTCAAAGTATTCCTTTAAAATTACAGTGGTATAACAAGACTGATGAGAACAACGAAGTGTGGCTTAGAATCACCTTTTTAAACCACTTCTAACTACTTGGGATTCCCTTCCTCCCCTGACATTCCCCTCTTTTAGTACCAACTGAGAATCACCAGGTGAAAACTTCAGTGGTTCTTATTCACACAGAAAACCCACTGACTGCAAAACGGGAACAAAAAAGAACTGAACAGCTGCTTGATTTCCACTTACCTAGCAGAATAATTAGGAGTTTGCCTAAAAAAAGGATAAATCTCATATATACCAAGGCTGGCTATACCAAAGATGTCAAAGTATGTGTTTCCTGATGACTAAAGTTTGCTAATTTCTTTATCTAATATGCTCTCAGAACTCAGATTTAACAAGCTGCATGTGACAAGATTAGATTGCCTGCTCCCATCTTGGTAGAATACTCCATCAGATTTACTACATTTAGCTATAGTGACTGGTCAAAATTAAATACCTGAAAAATTCAGAGTGGATCACCAGGATTTTAAGTTAAGCTTGGCTTGAACATTTCTAACTGTCACAGTTTCACTAGTTTAAAATGAGATCTGTTAACTAACATACAATCTTGTACTTGGTGCCCCATTAGTCTTTTGTCATGAAGTGGTACACATATCAAAGTATATTCCTGGAGAAAAAAGTGCAAACAAAAAGATGTACCTTAGAAAGTGACAAGAAGCCTTCGCTGGAGAGCACCTCTTGGGCATTTCTATCCATGAACATACAGCACATACAAGTTAATTTGGGAAGGGAATAAAGACTGGCAACATCAAATGTCATACAGACGTTCTGAATATTAAGTATTGTGCAAAGATACTCAGACGTTGAATCCTCCAGTTCTGGGAACCCGTATTTATGTGCTAGGCTGAGGAAGTCGAGGAGAACCTCCTCTTTCTCATCTCGTAGTGTAGCACGACCAGTGTAAATATATTTCAACAGCATGGTAAATGCTTCTGCGGTGGTGTCCTGAAGAGGAATTTCAGCTTCAGGCTGAGATTCTCTCATTCCACCATACAATAATGCTCTATAAGAAAGATAAAATTTGAGAAATTTATATCCTGATATAAACCAGGCAAAAAGTAGAAAGAGAAAGGATTAAATTACTATTTAGAGCAAAAGCAATACAAAGAGGATACGGTTCAAGAACTTACAAAACAAAACCCTCATATCTGGCATTTGAAGTACAGCTCTGCTCTGAAAGCAGCTGCAGAATAATATTCTAACACATCATGATTTCATCCTACATAACCGCTCTGTCTGCACTATGAACAATAGCCTGCTCAGCAGAAACTGAGATACGATTCTCATGCCTTTCTTTTTTTTTTTTAGATATGGTACTATCAGCAAGAAAGAAAACCAAAAAAAAAGAACATTTTCCACAAAGCAAATGAAACAATTTGTTGCCCACTATAACAGCAGTGGCAGATCAGCAAATCTCAGGGTTCTTGATCATCTGTTCCTTAACTCTAAGCCCAGCACATGGCAACTCTGATGAAATCCTGAATCTTCAGAAAAATCAAAGTACTCACAATGATTTTTTAAAATATGATGGACAGGTTGAACACAATTCGCATTCACTATTTAATTATTAGCTTATCAATCCGACAAAAATAACTGAAAGAATATTACACAATATGAAAGAATATCACAAAGTTCTATTAATTAAATCTAGAATGGAAAATGCCCATCTGTTAAAAAGGTGGATTAGCATTATTCCTAATTTTAAAATATAGATTCTAAACTGCATTGGCCAGACATCTTTAATATTTAATTCCAACAAATCAAAATTAAACTTTTTAACTGAGCATAGTCCATAGCAGACTATCCACACTCCGGAAAAAATCAAAACAATTTTACAGCAGAACTTTTCTGTTCTGAAGTTCTTTTTCTCTTGAACCTGTGAAAATACCTTCAAAATCCAATTTAATGAAGGTCAAAAGAATAACATTGTGACATGGTATTTATCTTTCTATATTTGGACACAATGATTTGATGTGCTGGGAAACATTCACACAGAAAAGGTCACACTCAATGGACAGATGATTACACTCTGAAAAGTTCACAGAGAAACACTGTTTATCTTATCTGCATGAAAATTTCCTGTGAGGCTGACACAAAGCTATACTTCACCTGAAATAATGGCACCTGGCAGCCAGGATCACTCTGTGTGCCGGAAAACGTTTCTTTTCTACAATAAAGGTAACATCACTGTATTCTTCCCCATTCATTAGAGCACCAATATGCTCTGACAGAATGTGAAATGGTCAATCTCACCCACAGCGGTGTAAGGACGAAGGGGATGGCTGTTACTCATCTTGGAGGGATGGTGATATTGGTAGCCTACAGGGAAAAAGAAAATAATAAGCATTTTAAAGGGCACAAATACTAAAATATTGCTAAGGTCAAGCTGTGATTACAAAAAAAGTGACTGTGCAAGTTACCATATGTAACAAGAAAAATTAATCCAAGAGACTATCTATGAAGGTTCATTTACAATAGGACTCTATGCAGCTTGCATCATACAATTCTAGCCAGCAGGAAAAAAAAAATAATTAGAGAACTCCATCACCCAGTTGTTCTGTAAATTCATTTATTTAAAGCAAAAATCTTCCAACAAAACAAATTAAAAATTAAACAACTGAATTTACCATTAGAAAGCAATTCTGTCTGAACTAAAATGCACACTAATTATAAAGAAATAAATAATTTGACCAATTAAGTATAGTCTTAACTCCCAAGTCTCTACTAAAATCACTAATGAGTAAAAACATCAGTGTTTTTGCAGAATTCCAATCAGCTCTCCAGAACTGGAAGAAAATAAACAATCAGAATAGCTTTTAATAAAAGACAAAGAGCAAAGCTTTGAAATATACAGTTCAGTTTTCTTGTCCTTTCCACTCAGTTTCCTTGATGCCTTCTTGTTCCCTAATACCCTCTCAGTCACAAAAGTAGAAGTCTGTACATTAATGTACAATATAGATGCATGTGTCAGTCGTACCTTCTATGGAATTATTTTGTTATCTCTTAATTCACAAGAGGTTTTAGTTTTCTTGGGTTTGGTTTACTTCAGCAACAGAGGCTTTCTGCAGCCTCAGTGGCAAGAGCATCCATAGGGAAGTTTCAGTTTATAGTGCTACATTTTGGTTTGTTATTAAATAAAAAGAGGCCGTTTCAGGTCATGACCATCTGTATTTTCAGAGACATCTTCTGTGCCCCAATGATTAGCCACTTTTCAAAATAGGCACATACTTAGCGCTGAAGAACCATGGTGTACCACAAGAATCAGGAAAATGATACCCTGAATGTGGTTAATACATTAATCTTTCAAATGACAATCTTTCACGACATGAATACATATTTAAGCTACACTTAAAAAGTATTATAAGAAAACATGCATCTGTTTCTAGTCATTTCTACTCCGCCCAAGAAAAGAAAATGCACATGGCGTGAAAGTATTATTTCCACTTTGTAGGACCTGGAAGCAACTCAAAATCAAGATACTGTAGAAACACGGTCCCAAAGAACTTAAACTAAACTAGAAAAAGTGACAGAAATAGAATGTAAGATTTGAGAAAAATACAGCTTACTAAACTGGCAATACAAATCCCAGCACAACTGGGAACAAAAATGCAGCTTTCCTCATGCTCTCTGCCATCCTTCATTTAGAAGCTGTGTGCCCATGTAGTCATTATAGCATGGAAGCTGCAATACTGGCCAAGATACTGGAGGCAGCCTAACCATGGGAACACAGAACACTGTAAAGGCATTCTTCTATCCTGACACATGTGCTAATGACAGCACATTAATTTTTATGGGTTTTCGTAGTAACAGACTGCTTTTTCTATATGCGCTGGTTAGTTTACAATTAGCTAAGACAACTTTGCAATGAACACATTTATGCAACATACATCCTAATATCTACTTTATAACAAGCAAGATTAACTCAATTCACATCAGTCCTATTTATATTAGCAATAATATTTATCACAACATAATTATTTGAGCGTTTACAGACAACAGTAAAATCCAAATGCCCTCAAAATACAAAACCTTTTATCATCCCTAAAGAGCAAACAAAGGGATGTATTTGCTACTCAACTGCAAATCTTAACCCTCGGTACTCCTTCCAGACCTCGGTACCTTACAAGTCTGTAATTGCTGTTGCTGATCTTCATTCACAATAGTGAGCAACCCAACCACGTGCAAGTTACATGCGCATTATCAAGCAACTCCATATTACTTCTCTTCTGCTAGTTTTGATTTGTATTAATTAGGGAATTTTATCTATGATGCCTCATACCTGTAAAAGTACAGGCATATTTTAGCTTTAAAATCTATTTTTAATTCCATTTTTTCTACATTCTACTTGTTTCCTTCACCCACTCTCACCTTTAAAAGAAAGTAACAGTTACTGTCTACACAAAACTGACAGATTCTAACAATGCTAAAGATAAACAAACGACATCAACTGCACACTGTGCTTCCAGTAGCTCTGGTTGTTGTCATGTGCCAATAGGGTGAAAAGCTCAAGGCAAAATTGTTTCCATTTCAGGTAAATAAATAAACAAAATCAAAAGAACACTTCCTTCTCCCTTTCTAAGCAAGAACCCGTGTACAGGAGAGGGCAAAGCCTGAACGGGTGGCATGTGCTAATAAGTTGATGACATCAGTCCTTTTTGAGTGACTCAGACACCATCAAGACCTTGAATGACAGCAAACAATGAAAGCAGAAGTTTAGAAATCACTGTGTTTAAGATCCAAGACAAATTTGTGTCAATATCTAATGCTCTTCATATTGCTGGTACAATGTACTACTCCAAATCGTCAGCTTCAAACACAAACATGCTGAACACTGGGAATCCAGGATGGCTAAAAGCCTCTGACTGAGGAGGCTTTCATATGCTTGAATGACATGAAGTGCTGGAAACCAGCAACTTCATGAAACCATGTACATACCTTACACGCTTTCTGTGGACAACACTATCATTGTAATACTACTACACTGTAATACTATGGGCAACTACTGAAGTAGCATTACTTTTTCAGTACTACACATTTCCAATGCAAGTTTTGTCTGTATTGTGGATTTTGCATACAAAGCAGCCCAGTGAAAGCAGAGACACCTTCAAAATATAGAACCAAATAACATGACTTCAGATCTTTCTAGGCTGGATTCATTAATGGTATGAATTCAGCCAACCCACGAAGTGATCTGCACAGTTTTTGTTTGAGGAAGTAAAAAGTAATTTACTGCTTTAGCTGTGGCAAGCTGCTATGAGTTCACAACTTCCCTGAATAGCTAAACATGTATTTTTCTAATTGCAACTTGAACTATTACTTATAAGACACCTTCTATCAGCAAAGGACATCACCTTTCAGAGAATACAGGTGTTTATTCTTCCAGGCAAAGAATGCTAAACCATGTTCAGAATAAAAGACCAGGCCATTTACGAGCCTCTTGCCAGCACCATAACTTATTTCTAGGAGGTGTTCAGAGCTAATTAACTGCTTCAGGAGTCACCTGCTGCAGCTTTGCTCATGACACAGAAATAAATAAAACAGTCTTCTTGGTGAATCTGAGGCACCATTAAAGCTGCAACAAACTCAAAAGGCATCTGTTAAGTCAGAAGGCCTACAGATCACTTCTAAGACCACACTGGAAGACATGCTTCTTGGTGGCCACCTTCAACACTGAACATGTGAAAAACATGGCCTGGTATTTATTGCATAAGGTAATATGCAATATCACACAAAGTGTCATGGCTTCAAAAACAACCACACATCCCCTCCTGCCCCAGTTTTTAGATTGCTATATTTCTTTTTAGTAAGTAATCCACAACATGTTACAGTGTATAAAAAAAATGATCTAGAAAATGCAGCAACAACAGCAAAACCTCAATGACATCTTTCCTAAGCAACTGTCAAACCAGACCTGCAATAAAGGCCATCACTCAGTCATTTCCCTCCTTCCCACTTCTGGGCTACCACTAAAGACTCCTCTGAAAAGCAGTGCTGCTTCACTGAAATATGGAAGAGTTGTTTTCATACCAGATGCAGAACAAAGAATTTAAGAAATTGTTCATGAATAATTTGGTGGGGTGTTTCTTTCATTTAAACTGAGTGAAAAATGTTTACATAACTGATAAGCCAACTGAAACTTTAGAAATAAATGCAAGTAAACAGATGACTGCTAGAATTAAAAATTTTATGATTCCATACTCTTGAAAGACTTAATTACCTCATCATCTAGCTTGTACTTTGCAAGATAATACAGATTCTCTTACACGGCTAGTTTATCTAGAAATAGGAATTTGTCCTCAGTTGACTGGAGGGGATTTGAGTAGTATTTCAATTATTCTGCAATTCATTCCTTCATATAATATTTTGCTTCAAATAAATTTCAGCAAAATATTACTTTAATTATAATTTCTATTACCACATATTTGAACATGGTAAGTGTGACAGTAAAGCTACTGTACAAAGTTACCATTGTTTCAAATAATATGGGGGTTTTGATTTTGGGGGTTTTGTAATGGACATACACATCTTTTTATGCAAAAATATTTTGTGCTCGTAAGTTTTGGTACAATAAGCTCACATATTACAAAATAGAAATTTTTAGTAAACAGTTCAACATACACAGAGTATAACCCAAGTAAATACTTTGATTTTGTCAGAACTCTCACTACAGAAGCTCTTTTGTACTTCTAAATAAAAATAGCAAATTTGACTATGAGTGAAAACTGCTATAGAAAGGGGAAAAAAAAAAAAACAAACAAAACATGTTCTGACACTTATTATTCAATAAAAAAATAACATTATCAATGTAGTACAAATTTACAGACACAGAATATGAAAGATTAAGTAAATTAAATTCACAGAACTTTTCGGTCTCATCTCCAGTCCTTCTGTTGTGAAAGGATTAAAAGAAAACCAGATGTTAACCCTCATTAATGATAAATAACCACACCATTCAATTACAGCATTCTAAACAATAATTTAGTACCAAAAATGTTTTGACTTAAAGCATATAGGAAGTTATGCACTGTTCATCTTCAAACATTCCCATTACTTAAGTGCTGTAGTGCTAACGTGTCATGTTCTGCTCAGAGATATATCCCTCTGACAGCAGAGAAGGAATAAGTCTGGCTAGGTACAAAGAACAATATATTAACTGAAGCTTGTTTATTAACACATCCATAAAATAGGTATTAAGGCAGTCAATACAACCCCGTTAAACTGGCATACTACTAAACTCTCAAGTCAGAATCTCAAGGAAATGCATTGGTCTACTCACCAGTAAAGCTGTCTGAAGATCTACAGTGGACATAGCCTGTAGGCAGATGGCCAGCTTCTTGAAAATTAGGGTTCTTTGCCATGCTGAACAGACAGATTGAACAGCAAGCTCACAGAAACATGATTCAGTGGCATCGAGGTGCACAGCAACAACCGTATCATTTCCTGAAACAATGCATGAAATGATTATCATGAGAAACTGCAGACATGTAACTTATGGCAAAAGTGAACAAGACGTATATTTCTCAGTTAAAATTTTTGTGGAAATAAATTCTTAAAAAAAAACCCCGCAATTCTACAGGAAAACTCTTCATAGCATTAAATGATAGCACTAGAATTTTTTTTTTTTTGAGCCATCATCAGGGACTGCAGACAAGGGGGAATGGGTTTAAACACAGGAAGTTTAGGTTAGATATGAGGAAGTTGTTCTTTATTGTGAGGGTGTTGAGGCACTGGAATTGGCTCATGGCCAGGTTGGATAGAGTATTGAGTGACATGGTTTAGTGTGAAGTGTCCCTGTCCATGGCAGAGGGGGGGGCGGGACGTGTAACTAAATGATCTTAAGGTCCTTTCCAACCCAAACCATTCTGTGATTCTATTTTTTAACCACCAAAGAAGGTAGTAATGTACTGCCATTCATTTGTTCATTATAAGCCACAAAAATTCATCCTGAAAATTTCTGACTACAGCATTAACATTCTCGAGAACATCATTTTTCCACATGGGTGTCCTAGTTAAACCATGTCTATACAAAGCACATCACACACACTTTATTCCCTACACATCCGAAGTTCTCTTAAGTGTTCTTGCCTAGATAAAGGATATGCGAATTTTGTCTGTGTTTTGGTTGTGAGGTTTTATTTAAGGCAGTTGCAGGTCTTTCTCCTGTGCAAGCTTTTAATTTTACATACAAGAAAACAAAACTGTAGGGCGAGGAAGGAAATACAGGAATATAGAGGCTTTACTTGTTTAAATACATAGCTAACATAATGAGTCTCTCTCAACAAGTACAAATTATTGTTATTCTTCTCATCATGTATGCCAGCAGGAAAAATAAACTGTATTTAATTTACTAAATAGATGATACCTTCACCTATGAATTCTCTCCTAAAAGACAATCTAACCTTCTTTATAGTATATGTTTAAAGGAGCAATGGAGGAGAAGAAAGAAAAAAGTATTTTTAGGTAGTTTCATGTACTGGAAAGTAACCACATCTCAATTCAGCAAAGAGCTCTTTGTTTTGGACAGTAACATGTAATACATAAATATTTGCTCCTACAAATGATGTAGATTATCAAATTAACTTGTATTATCAAAATCTAATCAAAAGCCATTTATGAAAATTCCCATGGTTTTGGTTGGGTTGCTTTGGTTTTGGTTTTGGTTTTTTTTTTTTCATAAACGAGTGAATAGACCCCAACAGGACACTATACTTCAAGTGCCTGATTTAGAATTGTAATAGAAAACGTGCCAAATACACCTGCTTTGTGAGCCGGCTCAAATAATCCTAAAACACATACGGAATTAAGTGGTCCCAGCATTGGGCTTTGGGAGGGGTCTGTGTGCTGAGCTTTAACAGTAACACAAACGAAGAACACTGCTAAGCAAGCAAGATTATAGGCATACTGCTAACAAGTTAATATCGTTTGTTTGAGGGGTTTTTTTAACCCTGATAATACGATAGCTTCTTCAAAGTCAAAAGGAATTTCAGTGAATTACAGCAGTATGCAACTCGCAAGAACAGTTAAGTACTAAGACCCTATGAAAATATTGTGAGTACTACCAAAGCATCAAAATATTGACTATTAAAAACCCAAACAACACAAAACCAACCGAAAACAAAAGGAGAAAAAACGCCACAAAACCCCAGCACACTACCAGAACGAGCAGGGAAAGGGGTGGACGAGTAGGTGAGGCAAGGACATCGCCCCCACGGCACATAAGAGAGAGCGGCGGGGAGCCAGCGATCCGCCCAAGGTCGCGCCCAGGAAACCAGGGCCTGTGCCGCCGCGGCCCTAGATCCACGTCCCGAGCCCAGAGGCACCCCCAGCCCAGCCGCCCCCTCCCTGGCCTCCACAGAACGGCATTTCAGGTGCGGCCCCTCCGCCGCCGGGACAGCTCAGCTGCTCCCCGCAGCGCTTCCTCGGCCCGATCTCTGGTCAACCTGCCCTCTCACGGTGGACACCACCACCGGCTGCACGGCGGGGAAGCCACATAACCCGCTCCACAAGGACAGAAGGAACACAGCCACCACACACCAACAACCACCACACACCAACAACCACCACACACCAACAACCACGACCCTCCCCCGTCACTCACCAGCCCCGCCGCCGCCGCCAAGGCCTACACCCCCTACTCCGTCTCCGTCGCTACGTCAACCGGCGCGCTGACGTCACCTAGCAACAGCAGCCGTCCTCCTGCGTGTTGACGTCACAGCAGCCGCGGGAGCGAGTCGTGGTGGCGGCGGGTTCCTTCAGCAGCCTCCGCCGTTCACGGGCGCTCGGTGCCGGGGTTCCGGCCACAGAGCAGGGGCACGGGTAGCAGAGCGGCACCCGCTGAGGGGCGATGCGGTCGGTGAGTCGGGAGAGCGACCATGGCGGCGGCGATCACAGCCCGAGGGGTGAAGCCGCGGTGGGCCCGCGAGGCTGCCGGGGGCTGCCATAGCCGCATCTGTGCCTCGGGGCTTCAGCGGTGTGTTCGGTGCTGAAGTACCCAGCCCTTCTCAAACAGCAGCTGATGTTTAATCTTCCCCGCGTTCCCACCTCGGCTACATTCAAAACGCACGTTTTCTTTGGTTAAGCGTAGTGGGGTGGTTGCCCGACTCTTGCCATTCCTTGGGTATTCTGCTGTCCTCAGGCATGGAACCCCTTACTGACTGTAAGGAAAACATGGGCTCCTCTCTGCGTGCCCATTAGATTAATTTGTGCTGTATTGCACGTCGCTAATTTTAGGCTCTCCCAGTGGCAAAGCAGTACATGCTCTATTAATTCCACGCTTTATTTGGCAGATAAGTTACCTTGGAAGAAGTAAAAATAGCGTTGTCTGCAGTCGGTAAGAACATTGAAGAGTTTCAAAGGTTTTTACAGCTAAAGCCCTTAATACCTGTTCCAGGCTGAAAGAATAATCATTAAGTGTTTTTCTTTACTAGTTTATTGTTGGATTTTGTAACTGATAGTACCGGCGTTAATTAGTTCTCAGTACGGCAAACAGCACTAACATTAAAAACAAAATGACACCAGACAACCTAAACCCATAGCTTGCCCACTTTGTGATACTGCTGTAGTTAGTTTGTAGATTACACTGGTTTTTTTATTAGTTTCCTTTTTACTGCTTCATCATTTATCATAATGGCTATGCTTAGCCAAGCACTTAAACCCAGGGACCATTCCAAGACTCAAAAACGTTTAGAGTGCTTTTATGTTAGTACTAATGAGAACCTTTGGCATAGCCTGCTTCCCCTCGTGTAGTTATCCACTGACCTATGTATGCACACCTTTGACTTACTCATCAGATTTTCAAACTATGCCGGTTTTTAATTACTGGATTCCATACAATTGGGTCAATAGCTTTTCCAGTAACACCTGTGCTTTTAAGTATAGTGAAACAATTCTGAATGGAACATTAGGTTGCTAAAATAAGAATCACCATGTTAAAGGCTTGTAAAAAATCTGAGATTTTCCTGCCGGTTGGCTTGGTCATAAAGCTTTAGATGACATATGTACTGACTGAAATAAAACTCAATTTTAGACAACTTCATTTCTAGGCTTCTCATTCCTTATTCCAACACCTAAGGCTTCAATAAAGTATATAATCTGTTTCATTTTCTAAGGGTAAACATCTTCGATTAACTTTTATGAATTACTTTTTGTGTGGATCTCTAAAATTACTGAGTTCATATATGTTATCTTGTTCAGATGAGGCAGACAGAATTAAGGATTTTTCAGATGAGAAGGAACCATCAACACTCTGCATTTAAGTCATTAACATCTGTGTTAGCATAGTAGGAAAGCAGTACTTTCTACATTTCTCGGAGTTATTGACTGTTATTAATTCTGCACATTACCATTAAGTTAATAAAACATCCTGCTAAGGAAGTCACACAGTTATTTTCACTACCATATTCCGAGTTTATTCTTTTATAACCAGATTTCTTCTTAAGTAAGAATCCACAAAACAAACCAAACAACTTTTCAGTTATCTTGGATTCCAACAATTAGCAAAGCAACAGGTCATACTGCTTTAAAGTGACTTTGTAGTTTTCTGCAACGCTTTATTTGAAGTGAATCGTGATGCCATTACATTAACTAGTCACATAACCTATTCAAGACATAGTAAGACAGGGCAAAGGTTTTGGTTTTTTTTTCTTGAAGGAAGGAACAGGATTTCAAAACCTGATATGGTCTACACTGTTCATAACAGGAGGAACAGCATTAATTCAAATATTCTGTGCAACGCATGTAAATGTTACATGTTTTCCTACTGTTTACAGGTACCATTTCAGTAACCATCATTCATTTTGGGAGGGCACTGCTGGTAGGAAGCTGTTTTTTCAGACACTCTTTTTTCATTTCCTAATGCAGAATGCACCCAGCATTTAAATATAACCCCGGATTTTCACTGAAATAAAAATTATGAACAAGTTCTGTCTAGCATTGGAAGAGACAAGGAGCAAGAGACAAGAAGTTAGCAGCTATGAGACCTCTTATTTTGGCTTTCAATCAGCAGACAGGAGGTGAAAGACTGAATTTTTTCTGCTGGACCTATTTATTGCCTCCACAAAGTATCTTGTTCCAGGCAAAGCTGCTTAAGGCTGCTCCATAAAGAGTTCTGCCTGACATAATACAAGTAAGGTAAGGAGTTTCATAAACAGACTAGTACTTGAGTCATAGTTAGTCTGACATTTTATATTTCTAAATTTTATATTCTACAATATAGTGCATGAATCCTTCAGAATCTGTTGACTTCATAAAAAAAATATTCTGAAGGTGGATTTTTTTTTTCTTCCTTGCTGAAGCTCATCAGTAGCAACAAAGGACTTTTTGTTTTTAGTTTAAGGGTGTGAGAGCCAGTGAATTTCTGGTCATGTATCTTTTGATAGGGCTTGGTGAAATATTAACATAATCAATATTCAAGAAGAAAATCTGTGTAAGAGCTTTTCCAAAAAAATAGCTGAGTATTCATAATTGGGAACAAACTGAAGTGGCATCACAGGACAGTTTTAGAAGATCCTGAACACAACTGATTCCTCTCCATTAAGTGAGATTTTCATAAACACTGCTACAGATTTTCTCCAGGGGACTGAAAGTGAGAGTCTCATATAATATACTTCATTAGAACTAAGTGAGAGTCACCATGTGATTGGGATTCAAAATTTCAATCCAGTAGCCATCAGGATCCTGAACAAATGCAAGTCCTTTCATTTTACCTGTTAGGGGGAAAAGAAAAAGGCAACAAGATGAAGTTAAGACTACATGACAAGTTCTTAATATCAAATATGACTACTTCGAAAAAATATTTTTTCCTTTTCTTTTTCCCCTTCTGCAAAAAATTACTTAGAATTTAGACAGCTAAGTCTGAAATCAGTTTTTAATAGATCTTTGTATGCTAAACTGTCAGTCCACAAAGCTGTAGTTTAAAGTCACTTTGAAATTCTATCTTTTATCGATCGCCCTTGTAAGTATTCGCTCTCTAAATAGCATTTTTGTTCTCCAGGATGTTTTGACATAGTTTTCTTGAACTGGCTTTGCCAATATAAAATCCTGTGTTCCTCTGCCCTGTTCATCTCCCATCATCCCTGTATTCCACTGAAGTTCTGTTTCTGGTTTTTGTTTGTTTCCCCTCCTCCCCAATGGGGCTTATAGTACACAGCTGCATCACTTCATATAACAGAGAAATGCGGGACAGGAATGCTTCAAGCTTTACTGTTTGGAAGAAATATCACAGATTAAAACAAGGTCCCCAAAAATTGTTCTTCAACAGTAGGTCAGGATAGCACAGCTTAAAATGTTATCTGAAAGTGTTAACCACACACTTTTAATTATGCTTGCTCTAGTAGGCTATTTACTATAACAGAACCAACCTAACTCTCAATATATTCTACCTACAAAAACTTCTGAGAACAGTAGATGTTTGATTCAGTAATTTGGGGGAAAAAAAATAACATCAGGTCTCAGCCTGCTCCACAATGAATGTGAATTCCAAAGGTTCTTCCTCCTCCTTGGCATTTGCTGTTTTGATTTTATTTCTTCATATTAAAACACAGCTTTTGTTTTGGGGGGGGGAGGGG
>JBCJKH010034289.1:12628-26757 GCA_039877255.1 Loriculus beryllinus
TCATCTTCTTTTATATCCCTCCTATTACTCTATAAAGAGGGGGAAGACAAAATGTTTTCAGAACTTTTTCAGAACACAGAAGTCAGGTGTCTTTAACACACTCATACTTTTTCTAAACCTACTTATTTTAGAAAGGATGAGTGATTCTCCATTTTCTTTATAGGGTGATTGACACGTTCATTTTCACTCACACGCATGTGAACTTTGATAATTGTTATGATATAAGAATACTTTCCCACATTATAGCAGTACTGTCTTATGGGAGTAAGTGCAGCACTTTGCCTAAAATATCGATAATTACACTGTAGGTAAAAAGTAATCATTGTTAGCACCTGATATAGTGTTGCTGATGCATGTTATTGAACAGCCAATTAATCACTGTTCTGTTTGACAACTGTAGAGTATAATTATATGTGACTTAAAAATGTTTCTTTTGCAAAGTGCCACTACAAAAAACTTTTTTATTTTAAAAAGACTAAACCCACAAATGAAACCTGCTGAGCTGAATGCTGCATTACAATCACAGGCAAAAGTCAATCTTTCCATTAATTATATTAATTAATATGCAGGGATTGAACTCAGAGAAGTGACCTGATACCCAATTTTCACCATTTTCCCAAGTGGATGTAGAGGAGCAAAGGAAACAGGAAACAAAGAGGGAAGCAGCACACTAGGGCTAAGCTCAGGGCTGGAGGCAGAAGAGACAGATTGTAATCAAAACCCTCTCTCTTACCCCCATGTGCTTTGGAGAAAGCGTAACCTCACTGCTCTGGCTTCACCAGTTCTGGAATGGGAATAAAAGTCTCTTCTTCAGAAGGGTGCCAGGAGCAAGAGCTGCCTGTCCCTGCACAAACACCCTCTTTCCACATTTAAGGCAGGATTTACCCATAGGTCTGAGCACCAGCCTGTTTGACCTTTTGACCATGGCCAAGCTTGCTCTGCCTCCCACCCCCATGATGGTGATGCACACCAGCTGTGCCCAAAGTCACTCTGCTCTCCTTCCTCTTAGCCTGCACCCTAGAGACACAGCTCATCTGCATCCAGCATTTGCTAATGGCGAACATGGACAAAAATAGAGGAGACTTTTGAATGCAATGTAAACCCACTGGTAAAGGTCAGAATAACAAGGTCTAAATATGGTTATTATGAATTTCCCTGATCTCTAGCTCCAGAGCCCTTGCTGCAGCACTAGTTACAGATTTCTAATTCACCATCTGGTACCAAACAGGTCCACTGGTTACCAGAATCTCAGGCTCCCTCTGAGCTGCAACAAAACATTGGACTAAACATCCTCGTCTGATCCAGAAAGAGAATTCTTGTGGTACCTCTTAGGAGTAAAATGATAGCAGTATCTTAAGTGAAGCGCTTTGCTTACAGACATATGTGGCCTGGAGTCCGTGAACTAGACAACCCATGAAGAAAGACTGTAACAGAGTCTCATGTTTATTTAATTGGAAAGCTGTCGCTGAGAATTCTAGACAATAAACTTCAGGTCTTAGAAATCAGGTTATTACGTGACAGCACCCCCTCTTACAGTACATCCTAATTGAATTTAACATCACACTACATCTCTATAAAGACAAGGACAAATTCTATTTTGCTACAGAATACTCAGAAAATATCTGCCAGATCACAACTAGATTACCCTCTTGACAGCAGTGATAAATGATTGTCATTTTTATCCTTTAAAGAACTTTAAAAGTAATAAACTGGTGATCCTAGTGCTCCAGTAAATAAGTGCACATTTTGTTACCCTCTGTCAAAGCTAACAAAATGGCCACACTGTGTTTGCGTTTACCACAGACAGCCAGGCAGGAAACATCTGCATTGGCTGCCACTTTACATTCCTTGACAGGACACATCTATCCTAGTAAATTTAATTAGTTGTATGTTTTCTGGACACTTAAACACTGAGGCCAACAGAATGCCTCATTACCATGCTATAAAACTCACTTTCTGTTATAAACATGGCGGCACCATCCAAACTACATATTGAGAATGGCTTAGGCTAATTCAAAAGTGATGCATGGGGATGTTTCAGGAAACTGATACTTGCCTCAGGCAAAACCCCTTTGAAGGACCATCCTGACAATTTCAGAACATAGGCAGTCACAAAACCATCTAAATATTGTTTGAAGATTACTTAATTCAGCTTCCTGTTTGATACTGGACCATCTCCATCACTAGCTCAGGTCTGGAATGTCTTCATCCAGCAACATATTGAAAGGATCCAAGGTTGGAGATCTGACAGCCCCTATGAACCACTTCTCTATGCTTCTGGTGAAGTCATTTTTCTTACATTCCAGCCTGAATCTCTGAACCACAATCTGCTGTGCTGCAAGTTAGTTCTACACATCAGTTAGTTGGGCATCGAAATAATGCTGTCCAATTTGCAGAATTAAACACAATAGTACGTTTCATCTTGACAATACCTTACAAGCACTCTTCAAACATTTCAGGCCCAGTGGAGACTCACAAATAATCTTTGACAAATGTAGTGGAAGGGTTCATAGGGGTTTTTTCCAGCCCTTTGGGAATATGATGAGGAGAGAGCCTTCAGCTGTTAACCTGAAAAAATTTACCCCGTTCTGCCTGGTCACGTCAATGAGCTGCTTAATTTCGACACTCTGCTAGTATAAATGATAGAAGTATCAAATCTTGGAATAATGTTCTGTTATAGAAAACTTAGTTCAGATGACAAAATACAGCCATGCCTCAATCCAATATAGTTAAGATTAAAAAAAAAAAAAAAAATAGAAGTTATTAGTTTGGTTTCCTATCCTCTTATTTTTGGGAAATCCATCCATCAAGTTTCAGCTGCTGCTCAGTGTTGTCTCCACCATGAAATGAGCAGCATGACATGGGACCATTTGTCTTTCATTTCTAGACTGCATTACAGATACTGTGTGATTACAGGAGATCAAGTGGGTGAAATTCTGCTTCATTTCCCTTGAGGCTGCAGATCATCTTTATATAAGTAAGTTGTCATGGCCTGTAAGTGCTTCTCCTGCTCCTGGCTTTCATCCTGTGCTGTAAATGGGCATCCTTGTCCCCGGGATGAAGCTGCCCGGGGTATCCTATGCAAGGATGCTGTGCTGGCATGTGTTTTGTTCTCCCAGTTCAGATTTTAAACATCTTGCAGAGTGCTTCCAATATTGCACAAATTCAGTGAGATGCTGGCACTCTGCAGTTGTCAGCAAGCCTTTATTAAGCCTATTCAAAAAACACCTGTGAGAACAAATCTGAGCCAAGGGAAAACAACAGACAAACAGAAAAACTGTTTCTCCCTTCATAAAATTTTATGGGGATGAGCAATTTCAGGTGTTCATAAAGTCATCCCACTAGAAAGACAGAGAAAACAAGCTCTGGAAGCTGGTCCAGCTTATCACCTGGAATCTAGATATGTCCAGTGCCTGCAGCCTCCTGCTCAGCTTCTGACCCTGCTCCCCCAGCTTTCTTCTTCCAGTTGTGCGGTGAAAGTCAATGAGCAGCTTAAGCCAGGATCTCCTCACAACACACTCGCACATGTCTGCTACCTGGTAAAACTAACCTGTCCCACGGCAAGCAGCAAGTATGTGTGGCCCTCCTCTGGGAGAGTTATCACATTGGTGTACCTGCCCTGAGCCTGACCAGCCCTGGAAGCAGATCACCAGGACCCTTTGGATCACTCTATCTGTGTATAAGTCACAGCTATTTAATGACATCTGCCCATCTTGAACTAACTGAGGACAACTACATCTGTGCAAAAACATAGTCGAGGAAAGAAATCACAGCCTTTCCAAGAAACAGTAAATTTGAAGTTGACCAAAAGAGCCACTTGTATGAAATAATTTCCATAGGAGTTATCTGAACTTTGGTCTGAAAAAACATTTATAAAGGATGACTCCTTCAATTTTAACCACTACCTCCAATGATTATTAAAACCCAAGCCATATGCCGCAAAGCCTCCCCAGACTGAACTCCCAAACTAGCGTGCAGGTCCATCATCCCCTTACCCATGTTAATGACCTTCCCTGTACTTTTTTTAAAGTCCGCTCTGCCCTTTTTGCGATGCAAAGATGAAAACTGCCCATAGTATTAAAGTTACTCTAGGGTTCTGCATAGCTGCAAAATGTTTTTCCTTTTGTAATCAATACCTGATGACATCCCGTACTTTAGGCTAAGACAGGAAGGAGCCTTATCCTGTCACTGGAAGTAGAAGGGAAAGCTTGAAAACAGCTCTGTAAATCTTAATTACTCATTCCAGAATATTTGTTTGTTTGTTTCATGACCTGGAAGCGCGCAGGGTACAGTATCTTTTAGCAGTATCTGTTTCTTGCCACTTATAGGAATCTATCCTGCTTACAAGTTTCTGAGGAGTTTCTGAGCCCCTATGGTCCTGAATCAAGCAGTAAGCTGAAGTTCGGAAATGAAGCCTACCTTCTTGTCCTGTGTTTTCACCACATGATTGACTTTGCAAATTAAATGAGCTAAGAGACATGCTCAGCAGACAGGTGGTAGCTCAGCATGCCTTGATAAGCCAGTCCCTGTAGCTCCAAACCTGCCCAGTCTGGGGGGGTTGCCAGTGACAGAGAAAAGAATTAGCCTCTTGCTATGCTTTACACACAGCCCACTGCTTACAGAAGCAATCACCTTTTGTGCTTTTGGCTCTAAAATATTCAGATTCCTTTGATCTAAACCTAAGACCTACTGAATAAGTATTTCTAGCCAATGTCTTTACAATGTTTGGTGCAAAGGAGGAAAAAATCAGGAAGAAAAATAAAAGCATGTCAAAAAGGATTTAGGGGGTTGCATGAATGCATTTATGCATCCAAGTGCAAATTCAAAGGGCTGCAAAACTTTGAAAATGTGGATTTTATGATCTTGGTTTTCTTGGCAGCAGAAATATTTGTATTTACCAATCTTATGTACACACATCACTGAAAACCATGGTGCTAACAGGAAGCCCAGGAATAAAGGATTAGCCTTGAGGGAAAATAAAGTTAGTCTCAAGCAAAAGAAACAGTTAAGCTAGCATGTGATGTACAAATCTTTGAAAGTGTTTGGGTTTTTTTCCTTCAGATTTCACCATAATTGGAGAATTAGGCATTAAAACCCACAATACACATTTCTATTCCTATCTAATTTTTTAAGAAATTAGTTAAGCAATGATGGCTTTTCACTTGAGACTGCTTCTGTAGTACTACACTAATTATTATATATACATAGCATTGAGCATTTCCGCCCCAACAATACTGATGTCGAATTAAGGTCAAAAAAGTTGCCAGTCTGTGCCTTGTTTTTCATAAGCAAATGCACTGACACTTGCTTCAGGATTCTTGTTTTGCACTCAGTGGCTGAAGGCCATGTATAAATAAATTAATTATTAACTTGGCCTGCACTGTGAGTTACAACTCTGCACATTGCTAGCAAAACATCTGAAACTTGCCCTTCTGACCGGCAGAATGGCTAGAGAATTGGCACAGAAACTCAGAGGCACGGGTACACTTTCCAAGAGCTTTGAAAGTCATCCAGCTCAACAGCGCAGAGCACATGCCTTAGTCCAGTCAAGTCAAAATATTTTGTCAGAAGGCCACCAGCAAAAGCCTTCAACCCTTCCTCTGACCTTTATCCTCTAGCTGGGAACTGTCTCCAATCACTGATCCCTCCAATCCATAAGAAGAAGCATAATTGACCATGACTACAGTCACAAATAATCAAAGTATCACCTGGTGTGTCAGATACTTGTGATGAAAGCAAAGTTAAGAAGGGATATTTGGGGCAATTATGCATTGTCAAAACATAGTGAATATGTTTGAAAAGTAGAGCTGAAAATAAGCCACTCAAAACAAGCCTGCCAAAAGTCAAAGGCTTAGTATGAATTAATCATATTTGGCATCCCAGCAACAAGATCAGTACATGGATTCACTCAACCTGTTGCTATGAGCTTGGTAGTAGCACCCAACCAAAAGCTGGAAGAGGATGGAGTCAGTGCTTCTGTCATCACTAGAGAGAATACAACAAGTGGGCCAAATAATGCACCAAAATGGCTGTGATAAAACACCACCTATTCTTCAGGCATACATAATATGAAGAACGCATGGAAGTGCAGAGCATTTCTTCTTGGCATGGTCATTGGCCAACATGCAAGGAGGCTTAGCCATGGGGTCTTCTGCATCCTCTATCCTCCTTCCTTGCTGCAGGGTGAGTGTGCTGGGAAGCAGTAACAGCACAGCAGGTGCTCAGAGCAGAGCTCACTATTTCCTCTGCCAGCAAGAAAGGGAAATTGGTCTGGTCCATATATTGTGGAAGTATTCATTTGCAAAGAGGGGCAGAAGCTAAAACTGGACTCTAGAAGCATCTCATGGAGTCTAGGGAGCATTAAAGTGTAAGGATAATAGAACATTATTACCAAACATTTCTGCTTATTTTTGCCTTTCTTTCTGTGTGTAAGTTCTGAAGGACTTCACGTTCTATACTAGTCAAAATCTTAGGACCTTAAAAGTCTAATTTACTACGGAGCCAAAACATAAGTTCAGTAGTTTTAAATGATCATTTTCAATTAGTCTGAAACTGCAGTAGACTCCAGCTTTAAACAGTTTGTCATATACACACAAAAATATAAGTGATTTGCTTTTTGGATATAGTGCAGTATTTGTGCATAGCACTTTGATATATTAAGTGAATAGCTTCTATCTTATAATTTCATACTGTAAAATGAAATATGTGTGTATATAAATAGATAAATGTATGCATATACTTTTAAACACATATAGATTCCAGTGCTGGCAGCACAGAAGTAATGAAGTTAGTTTCCCACCTGCTTTGAACAGCTGTCAGTTTTGGCTGATCTGAAACAATCAAGAAGAATGCTAAAAAACCAGAGGAAAATTGATGGCAAACTCTAACCTATATTGGGGGAAGCAAATATGCCAGCTGAAAAAAACTGTTTCTGAATTCTTATGAATGAGTTGCTAAATACAACCTTTGTCAGTTAACAAGCCATTCTTCAGTTGCACAACAGATAGCTCAGCATGGTCCTAGATTGCCCAGGCCCTCACATTATGGCACAGTCTGTTTCCCAAGACAGTGCATATACAAACACCAGCTGCCTTCACTAAGCTAATACAAATAGACAAAGACACTGAAATGGCCAGGGAACCTGATCAGAAATTAATAGCTAAGGTGAGGTTACCTTCAAGCTTCCCTTCCAACATGCAATCCAGGAAATGTATGTATTCCCTTATGGAAGAAAATTGCCTTTGATGAATGAAATAGACTCCGTGTGTTCTGATTCAGCATCAATTACCATGTGTTGCAAGCTTGGTTGATTAACTCCAAGCCGGACTCTCATTAAGCTACAGTGAAGAACACCCCAGTCCTGGGTTCCTCCTATATGTCTCTTTGCACCAGAAGTGTGTGGTGGGCTGTTTTCCCCATTCATGCCTTGCAAACTCCCTGGGTAGCTGCACCTTCTCTGACACCATGGAACAGGTAGACCTACAACCATTATCTCATCTACAATGGGAATATCTGCAGTGGTTCGTGCCCTCCTTCTAACACTGGAGCAAACTTCACACCACTCACCCAGACCAGTCCTTCAGGGGGCAACTCAAATCCTTGCTCTGGATCACAGTATTCCCTATCCATGATGCCACTGTGTATCCATCCTATTATGTTCCCAAGGGATCAGCTCTGAAGCCCACTGTGAAGGCAGGGGAGAGCAAGGCTTCCCTGGAGAGTCTTTTCAGAGTTTTCAGGGCTTTGGCCAGAGATTGGACTCTGTGCTGCTCACAAGCTGGTAGAGCAGAGGAGAGCTCAAACTCTTGGAGTTTTTCAACACCTCCAAGCTATGCAGCAGTTAAACAGAAGTGCTCAAAAGGCTTGTATGGATGTAAAATCTGATGGAGATGAACACTTTTGAGCATTTCAGTCATCTATCCTTAGATCGCTTTCTTATCTCAGAGAGGTACATGCTAGGTTTTACAATAAACAAACTGATTTCTGTTAGGAACATTTATAATGAAGAACTCCTAAGTAAAGAAGGACGTGGCATAAATAATTTAGTAGCAACAAAAGAGAAAAGATAATAAAAATTAAAATTCTATTCAAGATTCCTCTCATCCCTCTCCTTGAGGCCTGTACAAAAATAAGCAAAAAGCAACTTGAACTAAAATTCGTTTCAGACCTGTTGAAGGGCAGTACCTGGGCAGTGCTCGGAAGGTGCCATTTAGAGGAAAATGTAACTCTAAGGAAGATTTAGACTTCACCTTCACCTAGCCTACCATTAATTGGACTTCCGTAACAAGATCCTGCCCAACAGTCCGTAACCTTCCACCTTCAATATAGTTTAAATGATCATTTGTATTTCAGTTCTGGCAGTGCCACAGAAACTTCTGGAAGTCTCTTTGAACCCAAACTTGTGAACACTGTTACAGTACAATAATACCCAAATGTCATTCAGAACATGCTGGTAAAACTTTTAAAATAAACTATGGAGTGTGTACGGCTTTGACATGCATAATACATGGCTATGCAAGGAACAATATACAAGTTCCAAATTTGTTTACTGGATTTTGAAAAGATATGGAGAGGAAGTGGAGGAAAATGAAAGCAAACAGATATGTATTTTAGGCTTTAAAAAGACTCAAGTACATAGACACATGAGGGGGGAGTTCTGCATTGCAGAATGGAAAAGAAATTTAAGTTCTGCAAGATTCTTTTTATATGAGTAAGAATAAAATATCTTTTCAGAGACTAGAGGACTCCTCTGTCCTTTGAATGCCTAACTAAAAAAAGAGTTTGGTTAATCAGCTATCAGCTATCTTGCACTTTTCTACGCAGCTGCATAATGATTCCTATACTTAGCAGTACAAATGGAATACCCGTACTGCTTGCAACAGCACAAGCAGCAGTCTCAGAAGCAGACAGGACTGATCCTGACTTCCACGGCCCTGACATTATATAAGAAAAAGGTACAGGAGAGACCCTGCACACTGAGCTTACTGCTTGGACATCATTTCTTATTCAACAGTTTTTGGAAGGTACATAAAATTAGTTCCAGAAACCCACTCCCTCTGATTCCTGATTTTTATAAAAACAGCCTTTTCAACAGGTTTTTCTCAGCAGCAAATATGGATAAGTTTCTTCTACATGTACTTCTAGATGGTAGGCTCCAGCTCTGAATTACCTTCAGAAGATGCTCATTTCTCCATCAGCCACAGAGTTTTGGGAGACTATCCTCCTAAATCTTGCATCTAGGTGTGATTCCCAGATTTGGTAGCTGTAATCTCCAGGAGTCTCAGTCAGCCTTCAAAAAGTGCTTTACTTGGGCCTGTGGCCAGACAGTACTCCTTTCCCTAAAATGGGGAAGGAAAGTACTCTGGTTCAGTAATTTTCACCAATTTACTTCAATGCTCTTCATCATCTCTCGTGCCACCCAGCAAAGAAGTGGAACTCCAAAGAAATTGAACTTAATGAATTAAGCCAGAATATGGGTTTTTTTCAGAACTATTGCTGGAGTGCATGCAATAGGAATTGCAAATCATCTCTTACATGTCAGGTTATCTTGCAAAAATATTATCAAAAATAGTCATTTCAGGGTGCCTGATTAAGTAACACACTTTGATCATCCCTTCCCAAACACGCTGTGCCTTTTTAGATATATTTTTTCAGCCAATCTACTGTTTCTCTGTCACGAGCTCCTCAGCTCTTCTAAGAAACTTCTCTACATAAAATTATCCAACCTTTCTTCATTAAAGCACACGAGCTTGTTGGGCACATATTAACTCTACCAATACACCTGCATGACACACTGCAGTACTGCACAAAAAAACCCAAACCAGTTCCAAAGAAATCAGAAATATATCAGGAGCTGCATTGGCATGTTCTTTACTCAAGACTTACATCCAGCCTTGCGAGCGTCCTCACTGCTCTGCACTAGGGCTGTGACCCTGGCTCTGGTTCCCAAAATAGATCATTCATGGGAACATGCTACTTCCATACCCTCTCCCTCTAGATTTCAAAGCAATGTTTTTTTCTTGTATAGAGACAAAATAGGTGGGAGTTACCAGAATTCTGCAACAAATATTAGAACAATATTAATTTAGAGTGGAAGTCCCATGAAACAGCCCCCAGTCACAAATGGCACACAAATGGTGTCTCTGTGCCCTAGGGTGATGAGAGCTTCTTTGTTTTCCACAGTTAGACGCTCAAATGAGGGAGACAGGCAGTGACAGAATATTTGGAGGTGTGCTGCAAGAAGGAAATGTGACAGCGTGGCACAAATTCAGATTGGAGGGAATAACATTAAATTGTATTGAGAAATACTAACTTTAGCAGGCTAAAAGTTTAAGGCTGACATTTAGTCTGAGCTAGGAAGCTCCCTCTTCCATGGGGACAGTTTGGTTCCTTAGAGCCTAGTACTTATTCTAAAGTAAGTTTCTAAAGTAAATGGAATGAATCACTGCACATCTCTGCATCAGCTAGAGAAAGATCCTGGAAACTCCTGAAGCTGGTAGCATATGTCTAAAGGGCTGGACTTACACAAGATGGACATAAGGAAGGAGACAGGCTCCATAGATCAACTATTCACTTATTCTTCCATGGTAAGGACTGCAGCATCTTTCAGATCCCTCTAATGTGAGATCTGAAAAGACAGAAAAGAGTCTGCCTACAGTTTCCTTTCCACACTGGAAAGCATCACACACAAAGTCACTTATTTAAAAGCCTTTCACTGAAGCTTCCTTCTGTCTTTTCTCAAGATGTGAACTGAACAAAGATTATTTGTTTTATTGCTATTTGCTTCCACCTGATTTCTATTCTACTCTGATAAAGTTTTACAACAAGGCCATTAATCAAATCTAAATTTAAATAAAAAGTGATTGTATTATCTTTTATTGTTGGTACTACTGCTCTTATAATGCAGAATAATGTTAATGATGTGCTTGTGTGCCACCAAAGGATAAATTAAAAAACATCTCATAGTGGAAATTCTTGTTTCGTATTGAGCCTAGGACAAACATAGCTGTATTAAGTACAGTCTGGTATATTTTACTGCAAAATACTTCAAATTCTCTTTTTTTTATTTGCTAGAAAGGCTAAACAATTATTTTATGCAGAATACCAAACAACTACAGACATGTATATATCTATATAACCCAGTTATTAACACACCCATGAGGTGGGTATAACACTTATGCATATCAATCCTTTTGCAAGTAATTGATACGTTTTGAAGAGTGGTGTTGCACTTTTCAATGAAAGGTCTAACTCTAAGGACTGCCATCCCCTTGTATCAGTCAGCATTTTGCTACACTGGTCCTTTTACCTCTGTGCTTTCATCCTTTTCCACATGCCTTTTGTCTTTGAGTTTGATTCTATTAGCACTGAGATCAATCACAAAATTCCTGCTGGGAGCAGAAGGGGATGCTATCTTTGTGATGTCTAAATCCAATATTTACTATTCTTCCCTACAGACCAGCTGCAAACATGTGTCTTCTAACTCATTACTTCTTCATCTTTCACTGTTTAGGTCTTTTCACCATTCAAAACAAGATAAGAAAGCTTTTCAGATAATGCTACTTTTTATTAATATCCTAGAATCTTTGCACAGTTTCTTTTCTACTACCAATTCATACACAATTGCACTATTGGTTTAGCTACACAAACCCCAAAGGACAGAAGGTTGAGTTCAGCACGGTTCTCACAAGAGCTGAGCAAGCAAAGTTCATGTTCACTGAATGTTTGTGAGTTTTCAGAGTGTATAAAATACATCCACTTATAAACATGCACCAATATGACTACAAAGAGCTATCTGACTTCAGCCCCTCAGATGAGAAAAAAACAACTTGAAGATTTGCAGACTGTAAATAGGTCTATCTTGAGACTCTTTTTGCCAAACAGCAATTTGTGACAATACTGTGATGATTCCTCTTGAGAAACTGGCTTATTGAGGCTTTCACACAGGGCAGAAAAAAAATTACATTTTTTCCCTTTAATAACAGCTCACTAGTAAAAGGAAAGTAATTAACAATCATGTGTATTCTTGTATCATTTTTACTGACATAGAAGGCATGGTGCACATACAATTGCTCATCCCTTGGATGATCATCTTAATAATGAATACTTGCCACTGGATCTTGGTTTTAATCCAGTTAAGATTGATAGTGGATGACAGAGCAGCAAGATAAATACCATTTTAATCAAAACATCTGTTACAACTGATATCTGCTAGTTCACTACTGCCATCCTCTTCAGCAATACGGAAAATGGGAACTATTCCTCTGGTATTCTCACACCTATATTTCAAGACCATCACTTCTAAAAATAAAACAGAAATCTTTTAATGTGCTGTTTAGTGTATCAGCATTAACTGTTGTTGTAAAACAGATGCCATGGGAAATACAAAATTTTAAGATACCTTTTCTGTTGGACTCGTAAATTAGCACACAGTCCACTGAAGTTTTAAGTTCCTATGCTACCACAGAGTTTAAGATACTTCTGAACATAACAGTCCATTTGCATGCATACAAACAGCCCCATCTTCCAGGTATGCAGTCTCATCTTTCCACAGTTAAACCCAGGATTTCTACAGATTTAATTAGGTTTACTTAGACCAGGACTGTTGCCTGGTTAGAGAACCAGCCATGAAGCTAGTCTGTGGATATGAATTCAATGTCATTTGGTTCGCTGGATGACTTTCCAGAACATTGGAAAATCGCTAATTGCACACAGTTATCCTTAAGGGGAACCAGAAATACAGGAATAATGTGATGCTCAGCAAAAAGATGGGATCATATAGGGATGGAATCAGAAGCAGAAGCAATGCCCATCAAAATGGTTTTATGGAAAACAGCTGATTATCAAAACCAGTTTTACTTCTTTAATGACTTACACAATTAGTAGACAAAAGTAATCACATAGATAAAATGTATTTAACTTTTATTATTGTCTGTGATTTAATATTATCTGAGAGGGAAAAAAAACCTCAGCAGATTCAGAGGGTCACTCACAATCCATTCACAAAATCCATGAGCATAAAATAAAGAAAGAGCTTAAAAAGATTTTAAGAAATCATTTCATCCATTCCCTACTGAAATACTTCATTGCCCCAACATCTTTCTTGAAAAGGGGTTTTCAGACTTGCTCTTAAAACATTTAATGATGGAGATTCCTTCAGATTTTCCATGTAATTTCTATACAGGTTTTCTCAATCTTTTCTGCAAGAGCAGATATCACCATTCTATGCCTCAGGAATCTTCTCAGCATGTACATGGCTTTTTTCTTTAATCTGGAGCTCCAGCAATGTGAAATGAACCCACAGAGTTACACCACACACAGTGTGCCTTCCCTGGTAGGAGATACCAACGAGGAGGTTAAAACAAAGGCCACAGTCCACGTGGTCTTGTGGTCCACAATCCATGTGGAATGTGTGGCTCTGTGTAGCACTGTCCTATCAACATCAGCTTTACTAATTACAAATGTTCAAGGATTGTAAGACAGCAAAAAGACCTTTTCTTTTTTTTTTTTTTTAGAATTTGACCTTTAAAAAAAAATAAATGCTGGATTGTTTTTACCTACATTCTAATTTACCTTTGGAGTAAATCTGAGTCATGACTGAGTTTTTCACTGCAACCACTAAAACTAATAATTGCTTGAGAGTTAGTTTTTTCTTTCTAAAATAAGGGAATCATCTCCAGTAATGACTTGTTTCCAAGAACAAAGGCTTTGACTGAAAAACAAATCACTGCCTAATTTGGAAACTATTGTTACTCATAAAAAAGCTAGCAATTTTGAAATGCAGTGCAGCTTTCCAGAAATAAAGTGAGGAGCTGGAACTACACAGACGTTTTATCAGATGACATGAATGAAAACAAAAGCCATCTCAAACTTCTTAGCAAGTGCAGAGGAAAGCAGGCATCACTTGGCAGCTGAGGGATTCAAACAGCTTCCTGCATTTCAGGGATGTCCAGTGTCCAGAGCGGCTCCAAGTGTCACAGTTACTCGCCAGCAGTACTGGACCTCAGAAATCCGGGAGCAAAGATGTGGGCAGAGAGAGCCAACATCTGAGAAACATGTGTGTGTATTAATCTCTGATCTCTATGCCTAAGGATCTCAGAAACGGTTGTGTTAAAAACAAACTGGAAGGC
>JBCJKH010034299.1:0-15116 GCA_039877255.1 Loriculus beryllinus
CCCCACACTAAACCATGCCTCCCAAGGCTTCGTCCAATCTGCCCTTAATGCTTTTCCATTGAAAATTCTTTTTAGAGAATTGTAACCATGTCATGTTAGTCTGCTTTTCCTGGAAAAGTTTTGCTCATAGACCATGAAATGTAACACAACACTGAATTATTTTTTATTATTATTATTTTTTTTTAATCCTAAATGTAAGGGTTTGGATTTTACACTTTCAGACTTTGAATATAAAATCAGAATTTATTTTCTCACATGGTTTCAAACCTTTCATAAACTAAGCAGCTACAGGAATGGAGTTAGAGTGATTTAACATTTTCCAGTGCCATTTTGCCAAATTTAATGCAATAATTGACTCTAACTGAAAGTGACACTTGAAAATTCAAAATGCTCTGAACATTGGGTTCAACCACTGCATTTATAGTGTTAAAATTTTACATTTATTTTTAATTTAAATGCTCAGTCTCACATGAACTAAGTATCTCATAAAGGTCTAAGGCTTGTTAAAAATTTGTATTAATGATCTAGAAAAATACATTACAAGCTTTCTTGAAGTTCTCAGGTAAAAAATATCTGACCCACAATTTTTAAATTTAATTAAGATTAAGGAAATGCAATGTCCTCCAAAATTACTGTTGAAGTGAAAGGTAATTCTTATTCTATATAATGCATGTATCACCATATTTTGCCCAAATACTGATGAGCTATGTTTATTACATACTTCTATGCATTTTGTGTTGTTGTTGACGGTTTTACCATTTACCATTATTAGACTATATTTGCATAAATCTTCCAAAATTAATAGTCAAATACTTTATCTTTTGTCCTTCTACCTAGTTTTAAATTTGTAGTCATTGATATGTAAAATTCCAGTCTTCATTCTCTGTGTGCTACTTTTTATTATTTTTAATGTCTGGTTTTTATATTCCTCAAGCTAATACAATAATGTTTCTCTCATTACAGATTTTTTGAAATATATAATGTGATAATTTTTATGAACATTTTTATGTTAATAAAATTAGTTAACTCATAATTTACTTCAAGATTTGTGAAAATGCTAGTTTTTAAGCACCATATAGAAATTCTTTTTATTAGCAAATATATTCAAAACAAAAGCTCTTGCTACAAAGTAATTTGAGTTCTGTGATAATATTAAATTAATTTTGAAATTCTTTTAAATGGGTGAAGATGTTCCTAAGTTAGGAGACTGACATATGCCATAAATTCTAATGAAATCAACTGTATCAAAAGGGTGAACTGCATGGCATGTTTCACTGAGAATAAAGGTTCCTGTGATATCACTTTTTTAATTTCCTATGTAGGTGACTGTAAGAGTTGGTATCAGTATTCTCTGAAGCCTTGTTATGTATCTGAATAGTAATCTTTTCAAGGATCATTTGCTTGTCAGATATGGGTAACTGTTGTGAGTTAATGCCAATAGGTAGCTGAGCCACACACCAGTTCTTGCTCACGTGAACCCAGTGGGATGTGGGAGAGAATTGGAAGGTTAAAAGTTAGAAAACTCGTGGGTTGAGATAATGACAAATCAATAGATAAAGAAAAAGCAGCATGCACAAGCAAAGCAAAACAAGGAATTCATTCACCACTTCCCATGATCAGGCAGGTATTCAATCATCTCCAGGAAAGCAGGGCTCCATCACGGTCATGGTTACTTAGGAAGACAGATGCCATCACTCAGAATGTCCCCCTTTCCTTCTCCTTCCCTCAGCTTTACTGAGCTTTGCTGAGCATGGCGCAGCAAAGACCTTAAGATCACCTTTCCAACCCTAACCATTCTATGATTATAAATATCCCTTTGGTCAGCTGGAATTAGCTCTCCCAACTGTTTCGCTTCCCAACAACTTGTGCACCCCTAGCCTACTTGCTGAGAAGTGGAAAAGGCCTTGACTCTATGTAGGCACTGATCAGCAACAGCAAAGACATCCTTATGTTATTGACATTGTTTTGGGTGCAAATCCAAAACAAAGCATCTATGAAGTGCTATGAAGAAAATTGACTCTATCCCAACCAAAACTAGTACAGTTACTAACAGGTGACTCTCATTTAATGAGTGTTGCTTCAATTCCCACTTTGCTTTCTCTCTCCTTTTTAGGTAAGTTACATCTTAATTCTTAGTTAGGAAATTAATTAAGCTAGGAAATTAATTTCACAAAGGTGCTGCAATACCAATTCTATTAAGTTTGGGCACATAAACAAAATTCTGATTCATCTTATTTATTACCCAAGCCTCTGGCTCAGTATCTTCATAGTCTTTGGGTTTTGGACAACTTTTTGAAACACAGCTTGATTTATTCTAAGTATTTTGACTGTTATCTTTTGTAATAGTTTAACAATCTAGTAACTAGGCTGGCAAGATTAATCTGAGAAGGAAGATGGCTACTAAGCGTCATACATACTATTATTGGTAGAAGCAAGAGGTGTAGAGGACAGTAGTGTTTTTCAGCCATATGTGCAAATATTGCCCAGGTGGTTTTTGATTATCAATATTTGCACATAACTACTGAATAAATATGTTAAGTGAAAAAAAAAGATTATTGTAATGTAAATACAGTGGAATTACATAAATGAATGTTATTACATAAATATGTTCAATGGTTGAAAATTTGTACTGTCTTCTTTAGGCCTAAATTGTTGGTATTGGAAGTAATGAACTTTTTAGATAAAAGAATATAGTTTTCTGCTTCAGAATTTTAGGAAAACAAAATGTAGAGGGCAATTTATTTCACTCTCAAAGGCGACACATAGAGTAGCTGCTCTTTAGGCATCTGAAGAGATGTACTGTATATCTGGCAAAATTGTGCCTTTGGCTTCTCATGGTAAACTATCTTTCACCAGTGACCAGATGATCTGCTTTGATAAGAAGCTATTTTGAGTCAGTGATCCTTCTTTTCAGCTAAAGACTTGAATGTCATCTTCTATGAGTCCATCAACTTTAAAAGCGTCTTTTTGCTCGTCAATTATCCTGAATGCATATTTGGCTTGGTTTATCTATAACAGACATAAACTCCATTTGAGGACTTGAATGTTATCTGAAATATAAGTACTACAGAAGTATTTTCTATTATATTCCTCCCACTTTTGCTGTAATTTAAATATTATAAATTTACTTTTCTGTTCTAAATCCATTTTCTTATTTAAATATTTCTCTACACTTGCCCCTGGTAAACCTTCCTTCTTTAGTTAGAAACACTTCTTCAAAGTGAAGTCAGTAGCAACAGAAACTATGTAATGTTTCCTCATCTTTTATTTTTACGTTTTGGAAGTAAATCTTGTTCACTATTTAACAAATACAGGATTAAAGTTGGTGGGGATTTTTTTTTTCTTTTGTTAAACATGAAAAGCTTAACAAAAATGTTAGGCTCTCAGTAGACTTTCATCAGCATTCTGTGCTGGTTCTAAATTAAGTCTAATGCATTCTTCACTATCCTTTTGACAGCCTATATAATAAAAATTCAGCATATAAGAGGTACTGTTTGAGATCATCATCTTTATGTCACAGAGAACTAGAGAAGCTTCAAAGAAAGTGAGTGAATGACCCAAAATACTTTATGAATAATCACTGAAATATTCGCTTCTGAGTTCATATGGTACATCATATTTTTTTTTTTTTAGTATTGCAGCCACTATATAGTTCAGATACCAACCCACAACAAATTGTTATAGGAGGATTTTTTAGTAACATCTTTTATGTGAAAGTTGTCTATATTTACCATTGTCTTAGATTTTCATGTTTTAAAATTCAAGGTGTAAGTATGTATCTTAGCAAGGGAATTTCAAACAGAGAAGGTTGTAAAACATCTTCTATATTGTGAAAAATTTTGAAGCCTAAAATTCCTGTTCTACACCAACATGAAGTGAAGGTATTTCAGGAGAGACAAGCCAAGTTAGTCAAAGCATCCACTTGTAACAGAGAATCTCATTTCCTTGTTTCTTACTGAGATCCTGAGAACCTGGAGTTGCTAAATGAGTCTATCCACTAGACTATTGATGTGAGGCAAAAAGTCACTTTCACTTCTTTTCTATTAAAAAAAATTACTCATGGACCAGATTGTCCAATTGTTTTTTTTTTTTTTGGCTTTGTGTTCTCCCAAATTATTTCTGTTTTACAAAGAGGAAGAAAAAAACTATTGTTGAAGCATCTAGTTGCACAATACAGTGTTTCTACATTTAATAGAAGAGTTAAGAAATCAAAGTTCAAGAGACCAGGAAGACTTTAAAAGATTAGAAATGTGGAAGATTATTTATCCAGTTGAAGTGAAATTTAGCATACTTTTTCCTTGGAAGGGAAATTGGCATTTACAGTCTAAAACAATAATAAGGATGCTATTTTATTAATTTCAGGTTTGTGTGTATATATATGTTTTCTGAAATCTAACAGCAAATAAATGTGTAGAATATATTCCATGTGTTATGCTGCAATACAAAGGAGTTGTGGCTCAAGTCATATGTCATACAAATTTGCTTATACAAAAAGCTGCTCTGACATGAGTAGTGCTTATGAATTACACCTTTAATACATTTACATATTGCGTATATTTACGTATTATGTATATTTACATAATACAAATACACATTTAATACATTTCAGATCAAATACATTTATTTCTGTCATAATCAAGCAGATCACAAAACACACACTTTAAAACTAAGGCAAATATTTTCTTTCCTCTTGGGTCTTTGTAGGCAAAATGGAAGAAATTTTGTAAAATCTTTCATTTGTTTTTGAAGACAAGATTATTTCCAGTTTTTTGGTTGCTCTCAGGTTTTGTGGAGGATGACAAGCAAAGTTATGGTTGATATTCTTGTTTCCTCTTCAATCTTTTAAGCAGAATATATCTTATATTATTTCAAGACAGACCACCCTCTTTTCTAGACAGGGTGATTTAAGGATTTCCTCTAGAATTTCGTATGGGCTATCATGTTTATGAGCACCAATAGAACTATTTTTCACTATTTGAATATAATTACAATGCTAATCTTTTTAAAAAGAGTAGTATTATAATTCCTACGCCTTAGCTCCTTGCTAATAAATCCATTACCTGAAGAACTCTTGTGTACCCAAGAATGTTTCCTTGTTACCCAGTAAAACTTACAGCTGTTAAATTGTAAGTTAGATAGGAGATGTCTCAGAAGAATAGCCTTTATCCTTGAAATATGGGTCTCTTTATTTTATGTTTTGTCCTGATCCTGCAGGACTGGATTTTCTTTTCTAATCAAATCATGGTAAAGTAGGAGCTGATGCGTAAAGCCAAAGCGAAAAACTGATCATCAACTTAGCTACAAAAGAATTATTTGCAAGCCAATGGGAATATTTTTAAAAAATTATAACTTGTGAAATATTATGTGTCGATTACAATTTTTTGCAGTATTTCAGAATTCTGATGGGTTATTGCTTATTCTGGCATACCAACTCATGTTCTGGTGCATCAGGAAAATTGATAGGTATGTTACAATTACACTTAATATATAGTTAAATTGAAAAATACTTGTGATTAAAACATATTCTTTACCCATCATATTACCATAAATGGATTTTAAAAGTTTCTTTGTATGTTTGTCAACCTTGCTATATTTTCTAACTAGTCTGCTTCCCACAGGAATATTATGGACTAAATTCTAATTGAAGCATCTATATCAGTGGCAAATGTAGTATAAATGTCTGGAAGGTTGTGATGTGATTTTTTTTTTTCTCAACCTCCATAACCAATCAGGACTTTTTTTAGTCAGTTTAAAAATGAACAAATCCTAATTCATAACCTAAATAAACACATTAGAGAGACTGTTGATATGAAAAAAATAAGGACCCTTACTATGTTATTTATGTTATTGCTTTTCTGAGTGCCTTTTGAAATGGTTTGCTTTGATTTAAAATGTGTGTATTGGGTTATAAAATACCTCTGTAAAAATAGAGCTGAATGCATTGGATAGTATATTATAAAAATTATTTCTACATTTTAGCTTGTGAGACAACATTTTCATTCATTATAGAGGCAAAGGTTGAACAGAATAAATTTAAAGTCTTCAAGTCAACCATATGCAATATGAATATATTGATATTAATACAGAAAATAGCTAGTGATTTTTATTTTACTATATTTACATATTTAAAATTCTTGCCTTATGGACCGTTAATAAGGTTATATGTACAATCTTCCTGGACCATTGTATTTGTTGTATTTATGAAAGGCAGCTGATTGCACCTGACATGACTTAGGATTTTACAGTTATAGAATGAATTATGAGGCTACAAAGGTGAATCCGAAGAGTTTTCATGATGTTTCTCTTATCTAAAACCTAATTGTGCAAAATCCCTTGAGTTTCTCTATATCACTTAATACTCTGGACTTAGGCACATTTTATTTGGAGAAAGGACATATGTTTGTGCAAACAAATCACACCTGCTAGAGTTGGATATTCTTGGAAAAAGGCAGATAGACCAGGCAAATATTATGTAAAAATTTAGTAGGTAAATTCCTGGCAAGTATGGGAAGAAAGATGGAGGGTAAACAAACTGGAGAGCAGAAATATTGAGGTTTCAAATCAACTGACCTACCATGTTCTTTTGCATACTGATGTGGAAGGGAGAAGGGTTGGTAGGCATCCAAAGTGAATGAGTGGATTTTTGGCTGCATTTGCAGTCATAAAAATAAATAAAGGCAGTTGAACCTGGTTGATGTTTTGCGTTGGCACAATGTCCACTACATGTAGGTTTGCATTCATATAGCAATGCTAATTATTAATAATCCAGTAGATATTCCTTAAACTTGCAACCTTTTTGTTACAATTTTCCAAATAAGTTACATAGAGATTAATAGGCTTTTACAGAAGGTTATTATTTTTTCATTTGTTTTGTTTGTTTGGGGTTTTTTGTTTATTTGTTTTTGTTTGCTTGCTTGTTTGTTGTTTTTTGGGGTTTTGTTTTTGGTTTTTTTTTTTTTTCATTTCAGAATCCTAATTCTGCAATTGGATTGTTTTCTTACTCTTTAATTTTTTGCTAGTATAAAGCTATACCTCCACAAAAAGAATGAAATCTGTTTTGAGGTTCTGTGTTTCTTCAACAGTGATAAATACAAATCCTTTATCTTCCTTGATGACTACAGTTTCTCTTGGTTTAATATCATGTTATTATCCTTTGTGTGCTTTACCAGATTATACATAATAACTGCAAGAGCCATGAGCATCCATGATTATTACCTACTACCTTATGTGGCAATAGAATAATCTCCAGAGAGTTTGCTATTTCATTTGCAAAAAATAAAAATAAAAAAAAATCCATTGTAATAGTAACTTTGTCTTTTTTTCTGATGCTGTATATTCTTGATAATAATGTTTTCCACTGTTTATCTTCCCCACCCCCCCTCCTCTGGTTAGCATTTAGTCATCAGCAGTCACATTTATATTATTTAGCCTTTTTTCATTTGTATGTGAAAACTCTTGAATTCACTTTGATTCACTTCTTGTGATGCTTTCTGTTCTCATTATTCATTTTTCATGAAGTCATGTGTGATGTAGATATTTGGCAATTCAGTTCATGAGGCACTGTCAAATAATGTATTTCTAGACTTCTGCACATGCCTATTAACCTGATTGACCTCAACCCCCTTTCCAATTTATAAGAAGTTTCCTTCTATAGCAATACTTCATACTTTGCACCAGATCCAGTCTTTTTTATCCATTAGCCCATTTTAACCCTTATTCTTTATGTCAGCCGCTAATCTCTAGTTTGGAACCTTGTCAAATACTTTTGAAAATCTGCGTATATTACATCCACTGAATTCCTCTTATCTCTTACAGCAGAAATATCTTCAAAGAACTCCAACAGGCTAGATAAGCATGACAGTTCCCTGCCAGTATCCTTCTTAGTTATCCTTAATCAAACTATGCTTCTTCAGGTGTCCTTCCTACTGCAAAGGCCTGTGTGAAATAGTTTAAATTATTTACTTCATGAACTACTATCTACAGTTTGCTGTTAAGCCCTTTCTCATTACTTCAAATTTAAATCCATGGTTTTCCTTAGCTTTAGCTAATGTTGGGTTTTTTTGGTTTGGGTTTTTTTTGTTTCTAACTGGCATATATATGCTATGGCAGTATTTTTTGCTCACATTTTAAATATTTTTATGAACAGATGATACTGTTTGATTTGTATCTGGTCTAACCAGCTTTGTTACTATGAGCTGTGGTTGTTACTGAAAGAGAAACTTGCAAAGGAGTTCTGCTGTCTGCTAAACAGATGAATTGCTACTTTGACAAATTGCAAAGAATCTATTATATTGCCTTAGAAATTTTAATCAAAATTTATATTAATTTTTGCTCAGTTTTGGACCACTCCTAAATTCACACCAAATGATGTCATGAGTGTTCTTTTTTGAAAAATTGTGAGAGATAACTCTTCTTCCTCTTATATTTATAAAAAAATCAAGACTTCAGTTACCATGATCTTTAGCTTATTCCTGCATATACTGTCCTAACAACTCTAATAAACAAATGTAAAAATCATCTGTATATTTCTTTATTTTCATATAACTATTCTGTGGACTGCTATGTAAATGTATATGGCTCCACTGGCAGATATAGTAGATATATATGTATCTGATAAGAAATATGACAATAAATATAACTTGGGCATGTGGAGGGCTCCCTTTCCTTTCCTCTTTCCTCAAACTCTCCTCAACTTCTCCCCTCCTCTCCACCAGACTGAGAGAAAATATGGTCCTGGTAAATTTAAGTTATCCTAAGTCTACAGTATCAGTCTGTAAAAGTTGGGGTTGAGACTGATTGTTTTCTTTATTTTGGCCTGTCATTTTTTTTCTGTACCTTCTTGAGGAGTCAGTAAAGCGCATATTAAAGTGTTTCTATATGACAAATCAGAAATACCTTATAGGCTCTTCTTCAGGCTGTTCCTGTCAAAACATCAGAAATTAATGGCTTAAGAGATTCATTCCCTCCCCAGAGCAGTGTAGGGTACAAGGGGATGTGCATGATATATAATTTGCCTGTCCTATTGATGCACTGTTCCTTCATTGTTGACTGTTGGGTTGAGGTTGTCAATACAATCCCACTGTAGACATATTTGTTCTCACAGGACTATGTCAGTTTGGTCTTTGTAATTGACCACCATTCTACAACGTTGTTAGTCACAGTTCTGTAATAGACTGGCATTAGATAAAGGTTAGATAATCATATAATGGAAATGGCAAGTACTTCATTTTTCTTTATGTACAGCAGTCTTTCCTTCCTTCTATCTGTCCTTCCCTTGTTCTGTATGGTTAGTCTAAAAGTTTTCTACTTAAACAGTTGCCAGAGACTTCAGTAGACAATCACTCAAGCCACTGCAGCTGAAGGAAGTTTATTTTGGGCTTGTATCTCAATCCATGTAACTTTTATCAAGCCTGTAGCTCTGAAGCGCTTAGTTTTCTGCAGCTCCACAGGAACAGCATCTCCCATGCACAAAAGAGCCGCACAAGTTATTTGCCTGCAATTGAAGATTTCCTTGTCCTCCTGCCACTTTCATGTTCTGAGCTGCTATGACTGGATGTGGCCACAGCTGTTTGATGGTTCTTTCTGCATCTAACATGCTTTATTGGTGCTCTTTATTGAGATAACACTAACTGCTTCCACTATCAAGAAAAGTCTGGAAATCAAGTGAGGTGCGATTTCTGTTCTTTAAGCGATGTCTAAATTGCTATTTGCTTTCAGCAGTCCTTAGCAGACGGTTTGATAGTGGGAATATTTTCTTTTTTATGATTCTTTCTCACCACACTTATAGTTAAAATATTTGCAGCTGTATAATATTTACTCTGACTTTGGAAATTGGTTTTTGGGTATGATTTATATTTGCAGCTCTCTGATGGACCTCTAAGAAGTGATTTAACAGAAAATTGACTTGCTAATCAATGCTGTACTGTCTATGACAAAGTTAGAGTAGATAACTTTTTAAGAAAAAACATAATTCCTTATTTAGATAAAGTTGTATGGCTATCATTCATTTGAATAGCATGACAAAATATTTTAAATATAATAATTAGGAAAGAATATTGAGAGTTTGATGAATAAATCTATAACACTATCCAGTTTTCTTGTAATTTTCTCTGTAACTCATGTTTATGACTGTAGCTTTTACCATAAGGAAGCATCCGTTTCATGAAGCAGATGTTTGCCACCTCTTGAACATGTTATTGGTTTGCTCTTCTCATGCCTCAGACTGGATGCATTAGCTTCTTACCATGTGCCTTCGTCCTGTGCTCTGTTGACTTCAACTGAAAAAGTTCGAACTCCCTCAGAGCTGTCTGCTCGGAGCACAGGCAAGACCTGACAAAGATTGATAAGGTTGTCCATAGTATGTCTATAAAGTTTCTTACGTAAGCAAAGGCATTTCATGCATTTCTAGTACTTTGTAGACATATTACGTGATTAAGAAACAAGACTGAGCACTCGGGAATCAATACGCAGTGTAATATTGGTGCTGTGTGAATATATCATATTGCAGAGGGATATACTTGTTAAGCTGTGTTGTGTATTCTCTACCATTGTCTTTGGTGGTTATAACTAAAATGTAGTAATGCAGCCTTAGTGAAGATTTTTGATCAGCTGTTAAAGGTGCTATATAGCATTTAGTTCGGAATGTAGGCTGGCAAACTTTGGAGTCAAGCCCCTTTAGTTAAATAGTGTCTGTATCCAAAATTTGTCCAGATTTTCTACAGAAAAATCCTTTATAATAATTATCCAATTGATAACTATTTTTAATTCTTGTGAATTAAAGAGAAAGTTTGGTCAGTTAAAATTTTGACAAACATCACAAATTCAGGATATTTTCTGTAAATAGTCTTTATACCATAAAATTATGCTTAAGGGAGCATTACATTGCAAGGTTGAGGATTACTTTGGAAGAATTTTCTCCTTAGTGTCAATCTCCATTAACTAGACTGGGCAGAGCAGGAGTCTGTGGCAGAGAGCTGTATCTAAAGACATAGCCTCACAGAACGTTGATACAGGTTAGATTGCTCCTCCTTCTAGCTGGTAAGCATTGTATTCATAATTTTAATGCCACTTTCCCTGAAAGAAGAATGAGGATAGGATGACCTCCAAATAAGTCTTCAGTACTTCCACTTTCATAAAGTAGCTGCCTTTCTTAAGCTAGCACTTAAATAGAGGCAAGGTCTGCATTATGCTGAGAATGCTTATTCCATGAAATTCATAAAACAATAAATGCCTATATGTCTTTAAAAGAACTACCCTTATGGTATTGTCTCAAAAATTTAAATTTCTAATTTGATCATGCAGCAGAACATAGTTATATTATCTTCTCATCATACACATAGACTTTATTTGTGAATTTTTTACAATATTGTCCTTCTTGTTATCCTACCTGTAGCACTACTCTGTATCCTCACTGTCTTTGAACTGGATCACGACTGAAAATTCCTCCTCCAACGCATTTTATTTGCAGTATGGTTATTTTAACTTTGATCAATTTGCTGATCCAGTTCACTCTGTGGCCCTACAGATAGTTATATTTACAAAAGCAAATGAGCAGCACAGATGTGGAAACAAGCATAAGGCAGAGAGAGGAGAATAACTGCTTAAACTTGTACTGCTGCAGCAAGAAAAGTCTGTGGACACACA
Source organism: Loriculus beryllinus (assembly GCA_039877255.1). Lineage (NCBI taxonomy): Eukaryota > Metazoa > Chordata > Aves > Psittaciformes > Psittacidae > Loriculus > Loriculus beryllinus. The sequence continues at coordinate 11,644 of JBCJKH010034299.1, forward strand.
GCTTCAGTTAAACATTTATGAAGAGATGTGTAGATATACTGTGCACATATCTAGGATCAGTGCAATTTTTATCTGTTTCATAAAGCTCTTGTCATTGATCTTATGCAAGCAGTAAGTGAAAACAGAAGCTGTCATTTATGCCATGGTATTTGCCTTACACCCTGCAGGCAGCCAATACCAGCTCAGTTGTCTTAAAGACCAGACCTTTCTGCTTTGCTTTTTTGGTAGCTGGAAGATTTGCTTTGTCTGTCATGCAGTCCAGCATACAGACCTGTGTGTTAGATTTTTTTTTTCTTCCTTCATTTTAAGTAACTGAAGAATGATAAAGAGGTTTTCTCTCAAAAAATGCCCCTCTCTCATCCCAGCTGTGTGTGGTACCTGCTAGGTATAGAAAGACAACTGTAGCTGGGAAAACTACATTCAGGACATAAAAGTCTGAATTAACATAATATACAAACCAGAATACAATAAAGCTACAGAAGAAAATGTCAGTGAAACATATGGTTTGACTATGTAGACTTTCAGAGAATAAAAGTTTTGCCTCAAGAATTACAGGCTCAGGCTTTCAATTTTCATTGCCAGGGATGAGTGCATGATATTAAGCATTGTGTTCTTCAGCATTTGGATGTAATGAGATGCATTAAGGAGAGTGTCATTCTTGATATTCTGCCATAGATCTGAATTGCATTACCAATTTGCATTACAAATGTGTTTCTTTGCCTAAAGTAACATTAAAAAAATATATATTCCTTTTCATTAGAAAACTCTCCATTAGTAGATGTGGTTTACAGACTTATGCTCCAAATTATGAAATGAGTATATAACAATTTTAATGGGTTATTGAGAAAATAATGTTTATGTCATGTTTGCCAGATAAACACAAAACAAGAGATTTTACAGAAGGACTCTTATTTTTCTGAATTCTTATACCCCCAAAGGAATCAGGACCTGATAAATCATAACAGCTATTTTTAGTCTCTTGTCTAACAACCTGCTTTAAGGTTTTAGAAACTTCTAGCTCATAAATTGCCTTGGTGATCTGCACTCCCTTTTGTTGAGCTGTTAAGATCGAGTCAGATGTACCTTTAAAAATTACTGTAGACTTGCTTTCTACTTGTTCATTTCTTCAAATATTTTTTCAGTTTCCAAATGGCTTCACTACATACAAATAAAACATGAATGTTAAGAAGTGGTGACTGAGATCCTGCTTATGGACTAATATGAGTGTTATACTAAACGTAGAGAAGAAACATAGGTATTGATTGGGTTCAAAATGACAAGCCATATTTTCCAGCTTTCTGTCTCAGTAAATGTACAGTGAAGATGATGCAGAGACAGATGTAAGAAATCTTTCAGTGAATGGGTTTTGAATAGCTGTTCACACAGCAACATAGGGTGAACAAAATACTCCACTGGGAGTGTGCTGCTTTATTTCAGAGCAGATAAATATTTGTTTCAATTTTTTTCTTGTCTTGCACAGTACATTGGCATTTTAACTGAGCTATCTATAAAGACTTTTACAAAAAAACTGCTTTAAATGCTTCTGAAATGATTGAAAGTTCTTGGGCTTTCAGAAAAATGGATACCGAATTCTCATTGAAATTCATGAATATTATAAAATAATTTAAAATTCTGTTCTGCGATAGCTGTACTTATGTTGGAAAATTATAGCTGCAAATACACAGATCATTCAATGGTATTGAACATAGGTCAACCTACGCACATCACTTACTTACTTTCCAGACCACAAAGAATGTGTCTGAGCTGTCTGTCTGTAACTACTTGTCCTTTATTAAATTCAAGATGATGTCTAGAAACTGTCTGAGAGGCTGCTACTTGGTCCAGGTTAAGGCTACGTTTATGACCATTATGTTTAAAGATTAGATTATTTTGTTCCAGTGTCTGGGAATGGCACTGTTTATTTTACTAACACCAGTGTTACAGAATTGTAGAATGCTCTGGGTTGGAAGAGATGTTAAAGATTATCCAGCGCCTCTTCCACAGGTAAGGACACCTTCCGATAGACCAGGTTGCTCAAAGTCCTCTACAACCTGGCGTTGAAAACTGCCAGGTATAGGACAGCCACAGCTTCTCTGGACAACCTGTGCCTGTGTCTCACCACTCTCACACTAAAGAATTTCTTCCTAATATCCAATCTAAATCTACCTTCTTTCACTTTAAAACCATTACCCCTTGTCCCATTGTTACAATTCTGGAGAGGGTAAAAAGTCCCTCTCCAGATTTCTTGTAGGCCTCCTTTAGGTACTGGAAGGCTGCTATAAGATCTCCTTGGAGCTTTCTCCAGGCTGAACAACCCCAACTCTCTCAGTCTGTTCTCACAGGTGAGCTGCTCCAGCCCTCTTATCGTCTTCAAGGCCCTCCTCTTGATCTGCTCAAGCAGGTCCATATCTTTCTTATGCTGGAGGCCCCAGAGCTGGATGCAGTACTCCAGGTGGGGTCTCACAAGAGTGAAGTAGAGGGTGAGAATCACGTCCCTCGACCTGCAGGTTGTGCTTCTTTTGGTGCATCCTAGGATGCAATTGGCTTTCTGGGCTACATAAAAGCGCATTGTTGGGTCATATTCAGTTTTTCGTATACCAGTACACCAAGGTCTTCTCTGCATGGCCACTCTAGCGTGAATTGTCTTAGATGACAAATCTAGCCAGTACACAGAGTGGTTTCATGAAGGTATCTTTAAGGAGATGGCATTTTTAAAGTGTTCTTGCAATTTACCTTGCAATTTCAAATGAAAGTCTGACTAAAATGTGTTGCAATCTCAATAATGTGAAAACCAAACTCTATACTGCCAAAATTTGAAAAGCCTAAAACCATTGTTAAAAATGAAATGTAACAACTGATTGATGAAGTTACTGTTCAAATTTATGCTACAAAATTTTGTCTAAACTGCTCAGAAGGCATAGAATTAAGCTTTAAACAAGTTGCATGAGTCCTTTTATTGCTCTTTTCTGAGTCTATCCATATAAATGAATTTACGTGTTATTTTTCTTAATTTAAAGTCCATTCATTATCCAAGGTAAACTTCAGTTGCCCTCTTCTTACTCCAAGCCTTTCTAATCATTCCAGTTTTCTAGGAAAATGGTTTCATGTTTGCCTACAAAGTAACTTCCTTTAAAAGAAATACCAACAGGCAACTGTAATCAACTGAAAAACACATACTTCCCTGTGTATCCTTCTCTTTTGTAACTCATGCTATGAACTACTTTAGCAACTAAAACTGAGGAAAGTGAAAAGTATGACTTTAGCACTTGTGTGTGGGGAGGGTTAATAGGAGCTTGAATACAACTATTTATTCCCAAGTTCAAAAACTGCATTTATTAAAGATGACATTTTGACAAGAATTTAAAAATGCAAAGTTTAAGGTTATTTAAGACTCGGTCTTTTCCTTTCCTTTCCTTTCCTTTCCTTTCCTTTCCTTTCCTTTCCTTTCCTTTCCTTTCCTTTCCTTTCCTTTC
>JBCJKH010034301.1:0-11769 GCA_039877255.1 Loriculus beryllinus
ACTGTGAGGATGGTGAGGCACTGGAATGGGTTGCCCAAGGAAGTTGTGAGTGCTCCATCCCTGGCAGTGTTCAAGGCTGGGCTGGACAGAGCCTTGGGTGGCATGGTTTAGTGTGAGGTGTCCCTGCCCATAGCAGGGGGGTTGTAACTTGATGATCTTAAGGTCCTTTCCAACCCTAACTATTCTATGATTCTATGATAATACAGGTGAAGTCCCCATGCCACAGTGGACCAGAAAGACAGCTTTCCATTTTCCTGCCTGGATAGACAACAAGTCCAAGATTGAAACTCAGCTTGGATATACATGGAATAATGTTTTTCCCCATGTGATTTCACCCAGGGCTCTGTTTCAGGCTCTCGGTAATGCAAAGTATTTCAGCAAGTCACAGTGCATGCAACTGTATAGAATGAAAGTCATGACATCACATGCAGTCTAATAAAGTAAGATATCATCTGTGTTATAAGTCTATGCACATGCCATGCAATATAAGTTTCATGAGTAGTCTCAATAAGAGTGATAATGAGGCTTGTGTAGAAGTCATAAGGCAGAGGCAGAAACAAAAAATGTATGTTGCTGCAGCCGCATGCAAGCTGAATTAGCTGTAGTGTTTTCACTTCACTTTGAGCAAGCCTCACTCAGGACTGCTACAGAAAAAGGATTCCAAGAACCCAAGCGCCTGTTGGCATAAGAAGTGGGAAGTTTAGCTTATCAACAGAGGATCTAGCTTGCATTTTCTGTTCTTTTAGCATGCACTACTGGAAGGACTTTGGCAGCACTATGTAGCAGTGTAAAACAGCACAGTAGCTAATGCTACACATTTACAACAACCCTTCTAGATGCTGTTTGCTTATCACTCCTGGCTACACAACTTTGGACCTTTTAGATATGTGTGTGGAGAAAATCATTGTAACTTTGTTGCTGAATATCTGAAAAAGGAAGAAAATTGTACTGGAAGTACAGGGTGAATGCAATTTGGTAGTGGCCAGGTTTTTAAACAACCTGTAATTGAGCTGAAAATCAGACCTCATTATGGTAGTGCTGTTGCTCCAACCTGGGAAAAGTTAACCATTTTTTCCTCTCTGATTACAGTTGTCTAGAAAGCACCCAGTACTTTATAAGAAAAGGCGTATTTCCTTTTCTCTTGATGTTTTTTACTGCAATTTTTAAAATCTGCAACTGGGAAAATTAAGAAGTTTGATGGAAACAGTCCAGAAGTTATTAACACTGGGAAAGAGACAAATTCAATTAAACTAAAATCAAAGCTCCAGTATGAATGGAGAGTTTCAAATCTTTTGAATATCAATATTTTGTCTTGGTATTATCATCTCAAGTAAGTCTCTTCTGTATCTGACCTTCACTTGCACTTGTGTGATAAAATTATATGTAATCCCAGTTGACTAAAAATTTCTTAAGTAATAGTAAAAAATCTATAAAGAAAACGTAACCTTGAGACTGCAGGTTATCCACCAACTACTATCTATTTGAAAATGGGTGTAAGGTTCCAGATGCACAGTTGGTACTGATCACTTACTAGGTACAATTGCAAATAATTTCATGCAAATAACTCTAGCGAGTTTGCAATGTACTTGCACCATCAGTGGTAAGGTTTTCGAAGCGTTCTGTCGTTCAGGATCCCCACACTAGAATGACATCCTGAAAAAGCCAGTCTGATTGTACGAACCTGCATTTCCAAAGTGATTCTTCACGAGATACTTAGAAATCCCATTCCTTAACACTATGCTATTTCACATTTTATCTCAACACTGTTCTGATGTATGCTGCATGTTGTTCAGAAGCACACATCCTTTTAATGCATACTGTTTTCAGGGCAATCACACAGACACAGAAAGAAAAGGAACCACTCAAAACATGGTGTTGACATTGAGGCAATCAACACTGTCTGGGATTTATTATTCTCGATACGAAAACAAACTAAAAGGCAGAAATCTTGTGAACATGACTTGATAAGCATTTTGCATGTAGAATTCCCTTTGAAAAGCACCCTCTGAAAGAGGGGCTCATCTTGTCCCTTTGTGCATTAACTGGTGAAACATGTCAAAGGTGGTGACTCTCAATTAGAAATCAGTCACAAGACTACCTTAAAATTAAACTAATTTAAATATGCCTTCATGTGTAAAGAATGGCCTTGCTTTCTACAGACACCAGTTGTGAAATTGTATTGAGCGATCCATTATTTCCTACAGCCATAAATTATGTGGACACTGTGTGCAAGCTGTGTTAAGTGAGCCTGTAAGATTCCAGTTCAAATGCTGAAAAGGACTCCCTGTGCTTGTGGAGAATCTCATATAGCAACAGTCTGTATCTGCCTTTTTCTCAAATGGAGAGTGTCCAAAAGTTAAACCATCTGCTGGGGCCTATATTTGAGATTAAGCACTCAGCCTGTATGCCAAGAGGCATGATTGATTCTTAGTTTTAGGACACAAAAATGTTAATGTGATATACATTTTTTGTTATGCTCTTGGTGAACATTTCCCCTTTTAACCTGAGCCCTCTTAGAACTAATGAGATCAGCATGGTTTGTTACACTTGAAGTACTTGCTCTACCTGCAGACATCTGAGACTATTTTCCCTCTATATGGTATGTTCAGAAAGAATCTCTGTAAAAAATGGAAAAATGGTGGGAATAGCATGTTTGCACAGAAGATAGAACTATCAAATAATATGCAAACCTGAGTTAGCTTCTTTTCAGGTGTAAACAGGTCCTTCTAGTGCAGCCTGACTAACATTTACGCACAGAGGCTATTACATACCTCTCAAAGATTGCCACAGTATACTTTTCAGTTTTAGGAATATTAGAAAAATTCCACTTCTTAACCAGGCATACTTTAAATCTTGTTTCCTTGGGAAAAAACCCCACATATCTAATCTTTCTGTAGAATAGTCAACACCCTGTTCTAGGAACAAGCGATTCTGAAATAACAAGGGCTTTCTGTCTCTACAGAGGTTCTCAGGTCCCTATTATTGCGTTTGGATAATGGTCACCTTCTGTTTGGATTTGTTGAATGTATTTATCCTGGCTGACAGGCCCTCTGATTCCCATAGAGTTGACTGCAGGGTTTTGTGCATGAAAGCATACACTGGTTCTAACAAAACACCTTGTTTACATGGTCTGTCTCTAACCAGTGATGTGTTATTTTCTTTCTTTTGTTCAAACAATCACCACAATCAGCCATTAGACTAAACGACCTTACACTGCTGATAACAAACCGGCTGAAGGAGTACTGTACAGAAATACAAACCCTGATATTTGTCAGCCTCTGTGGAGCTTTCCAGAGGACACTATATTTCCAGCTATAGGAATATCAGCTCTGCACTGATGTGACTGTGTGGAGCTGTGACTGACTCTCCCACAAGCCACCAACGACCTTGCCAAAGCCAGTGCTCAGGTATCTGCTTATCACAGATTTGTGTTTTTCTTGTCATAAGCAAGAACTAGGTGAGAGGAGAGGATTTAGAAGCTGATCACAGTAGGACCTTGACTGAAATATATGCATTGACTTCCCCTCTTACGGAGCCTGTATCTCTTCACTGCCCATTAGGAAGCCCCGAGAGACCAGCCAAGTACCTAAAAACTGGAACTGGAGAATTTAAAATCCAACCTCCCCATCATGAGAGAGGTGAAGTACTGGGGCCTCCATCCTGCCAGCTGATTTTTGTGGGAGACTCCTGAAAAATTACTATTGTTTGTCACTGTGTATGGTGATCCTGTGTAATTAAGTTCTCTATAAAACACATTTTAAAGGTGTTTTGTGCCGTTAGAACTACCACTGCCTACCTGTTACTAAAATAGCACTATAGTAATTTAGGCCTCTCTGTAAGAATACTGACTGCAGAAGAAACCACTTCAGGCTGACTGATAGGATTAAGCAGCAATGAAGCATTTTACATGAGAGCACAATGCAGTTTGTGCCTGTTTGATTTTTTTTTTTTCCCCACCCCCAAAAAGGAATATATAAAATTAAGTATCAAAGATATCTATATAAAGGCATGTTTCATATTCATTATTCTAAACACAGGCTATGGGCTATTTTAAAATATGGTGTAAATTAACTTTCACCATTTGCTTACACCTAAAACCAAGACCAGTCATAAGGATAGCTTCTAAAGATATTTGGTGTGAAAATCACTACAGATAGGTACTAAAAGAATGCATGCCCTCCAAAGTTTTCAGTTAGGAAGCTCAGTTACATATATATATATATATATATATATGCAGATATATATGTATCAGTTACATATATACCTACATAAATATACAGAAAGAAATTATCCATTAAATAAAAAGTGGCAGTAAGGAGTTATTGAAAAGCCAGAACTCTTTGAGCAGTTTAATACAAAGACTGAGTTCTAAACTACAAGTAAAATTTTTTATGTGTGTTGCACAAAATGCAGAAATACTCAACAAATGTTTCTGTCCTATGTCTGGAAAGAAGCTAGATCACACATTTCTAATGCACTGATGATGGAGATAAGTGACTATGGAAGATTTTCAACAATACCTACTAGAAATAAACATTTTTAAATCAGCAAGCTAGATAACTAGCATCCAAAAGTCCCTTAAAGAACTGGTTGAGGAAATGTCTGGTATGCCAATGCTGTTTGTTAGTAAAGCCTGGAATAGTGAGGAAAGTCCAGAAGAGTAGAAATGAGCTAACATTGATTCAATATTGAAAAGAAGGACATAAAGGAAGGCCTGAGTAATTATGCTGCTATGAGATTAGGCCCAGACAGAATAATAGGAAATGGGGCATGCAATTCAGTTAATAGAGTGAGTGAATGGGAATGGAATTCATGTTTTTCAGTAAAGTTCTATGTTCTTTAAATTGAGGATTTTAAACTAAAATGCTGTCATATTTAAATAAAATTCCAAGTTTGCTTGGTGAAGGTAACTGGACAGGTAAAACAGTATAATTCATAAGATGTTTCAGTCTTATCTAGAATTCTGCTGGGCATTGCCACTTTTCACACATTAAAGAATATGAACAAATTTACCAAGAGTTTTAAAAAGTAATTGAAAAATCGGATAATTTTTCCCTGGAGACTCATTCTGTCATTTTCAGCAGTTTTGCAAATGATCTGGGGGTAAATATGAAACTACTAGTGCTAAAGCTATCAGGCAAAGAAATGGTTGCTGGAATAACACAGAAGAAATTAAGTAATAAGCTGATCCCATTCCAGCAAAGCACATTTTAACACAGCTAAATAGAGGACATACATGAAAGAAAAAGACACAATGACAACTTCTGACTGTGCAACAGAAAAGAAAATTGTATGTGGAAAAGGTCAGTTTAGTTGTCCTAATAAAAAGACAATACTTTCCCTGTATCTTATCTTCCTCATATCCTTAACTAAATCAGGACTGCAAAACTACAGCACCTGTTCACACTGAAACACTCAAAGTTACAGGTCATGCTGCAGATGGTATTTTTTATGAACACCTAGTGTGATACATACATTCTTGGCTATATTTATCTGCAGTACTGAGCAGGACAAGAAAGATGATGGCACCTCTGTGAATTTTGAAGGTGTGCCCAACATTACAATACTACATACAGCCCTGCAATGGAATTTGTCTCACTTAATCACACACACTCAATGAGTAGACTTCTGCTTGTGTTAATCTCTAGATGGCTTTCATAGTTAATGGAAAAGAATTTACTTAAGGAGATGCTCTTTTCATTACAAAAAACATTGTAAAATAGCTTGGACATGGATGCTTGTGGCACACAGTAGGTGCCAGCTACTTTAAAAATATCCGAGAAAAGGGATGAGCATGCAAAGTTATGCCAAGCTGCCTGAGAATCATGCACAAGAAGACCCCACAACTGTTTCTGTTATAAGAAGTCTAAAAATTCCTTAGAATAAGGAAGAAACAGAATAATGAAAGTATAAATTGGTGGTAGCTAAACAGGGAGTACAATACTAAGGGGAAATGGAAAAATCTTCTGTCTGAAGAACAATCAGGTATCTTCTTAGAATACATAGTTTAGCTGAAGACAAGATAAAGTGTAATAGCAGTGATGAATGAAAAGCAATGGCCTGTGATGTACCAATTAGCCTGGCTGATCTAAGGATTTCTTGCAGTCTTAACCTTGATGAGACAATGAATTGCTCAGTTTAACTGCAGGAAGGATGACGTTCTGAGGTAGAAATGCCCTCAGTATAAGAGTGGAGGCATGCTTATCGGCAAATAAACTTAGTTAAGACAAGTTGTAAACCTGCGATTTAAAGTTTATTATGTGTTAGTTAACAGATTTATTTTTTTTTTATAGAGTTAAATCTCACAGCTTTTTGTTGTTCTGCTTGGTACTAAAACTATGGCACAAACAGGGTTTTATTATGAGGTAGGGACCATATAGAAAAAAAAAGTTTTATAGAATGCAGGTGGAACACAAGTAATAATAAAAGGCAGGTAATTCCCACATTGGCCTGTTTCAAATAATTATGACTAGTAACCCCTTGCCTGTATTCTGGAGAAGTTTGATTAAAGGTAAGCAGTCTTTTTTTGTTGCAAATGCATCAAATAATATATTACCAAGGCACAGCTTTGTCAAGTGCACCTAGACAGCTACAGCTGTACCTTTTCAGGCTTACCTTACGATGCAGGTCAGGATGTGTATGTCCATGCAGACCTCCATACTGGGCTGAAGTCTGCTGCTGTTAGCTCTCCGACCTTACAGTGGGGCAATTCAATTGATTTGGTTGTTTTACTGCTTTAACCTCCTAAGGATCAGCTCTTTCTACAAAACTGCAGCAAGTACTATTCATACCACAGTGCTCATTAAAGTAGTAAGAAAACGCATGGTGGGTAGAAAAAAAGAGTAGACAAGATTTGCAGAAGTATGTTTGCCTTTGTTAACTTCATCACATATACATGCAGGGCCCTGTGAATGCCACAGATTAGGAACTGCATACAGAATGTAGCATCAGCACAGAGCGAGCCACTTACCACTATCACTTCCTATAAGTGAACAGAACTCTGGCAACAGGGAATGAGCATTTCAGCAGTCAGTATAAAGACCAGAAGAAAACACTGATTTACCCTTAACTTACTGCTGCTCCTCATGCACGCTCAGTCCAGAATTCACAGCACAAATCACAACATTTTTTTACTTCTGCTAAATTAACCAATGCCACTCTAAAATATGCAGTTGAATGTTAATGAAAGAGTTAATCAGAAAGGAAAAGTCTCCAAAAGCAAGTCACATTGTCCTTCAGCTTCTATGATTTTTTTCCCAGCCCTCAGTCTTCTACTTTTGATTTTCTTGAATGGAGTAAGTATCCACCATTATTTTGCTAGCTTAAGTAAACCAGCCTCTTTGCTTCATTTTGTTCTCCTTCAGACCATGCTAGTCCATCTCTGAAGCTATGCCATGTAGAATTCTTCTTTCATGTGAAGGACCATGGCTCTACCCAGTATTCCTGATGCTAAGCACTCACCAAATGGAGACCTGGTCATGGATATGGTAGAGCTTACTAGCCAGGGTGGATGTTGTACACTGTATAGATACACTAAGAGAGAAGCTCTTCTTCAAAGAGCTGACAATAGACAATATAGCTGAGATGGACATAAGGTGTGATATTACCTCACTAGGGTGAGGTAGGAAGCTGAGGGCTGATATTAAAGAAAAACTTATGGGTTTCAAGTAGATTTGTAGTAAGAGTTTCAACAATGATGTAGCTGACTAGGCGCTTAAATCTTGCTGATTACACTGGAAGCTGGGTTCCTTATCTGCCAATTGCAAATCCACAGCTTTAGTTTAGCAGCAACCTAAGTTTGTCTGTCTGAGGTAGCAGAATAAAGCAGTGGATTCCTCACAGTTTCTACAATTTTTAACAGCTGCCTTGTCTCACTAGCTTGGGTATGACACAGCATTAACAGCCATACATTATAAACCAGAGGTAAGCGTAATGCCAAGTGAATTAAATCCTTAAAACGTGAACTCCTTCCTGTGGGGAAACCTCCTGAAAGCCACCATGCTGTGATGGTGCAAATTGTTGGCAAAGAGCCAAGTTCTAGGCTAGATAGTTTATTTTCTAGGTGCAAACACAAGGCATTTCGCTAGAGAGAGCTATCAATACCTCCTTTCTGATGGGGCCATCTGTCAACTCCAACAATGTTAGTTTTAAAAAACTTTACAAACCATCAAGAACTCTCCAAGATCAAGAATACTGCTCCAGAATTTTCAGGAAAAATTGTATGATCAGGCATTTCCAAACTCATATTCAGTTGGGCATATATTTGAACTAGCTAAAGTAGTTTGAAAGGGATGAGAGGAAGGAAACTTTGCCATATTAATACAGTGCTGTTAAAAGAAAAGTGAGCATGCCAACTGTTAATGCAAAATTTGCAGAAATGTTTGCAGGTTTTATCCAAGCTGTATCCCTGCTCAGCTAGTGAAAATGCTGTAACCTCCCATCCAAACATGCCCCTCTAACCCTTACTAATTCCCACATTTTTCTCATTCCTCTGCTGTAATGTTAGTTTGGTTATTAAAGTGTGGGTACCTAACTTGATGTCCAGCTGCTACTATTTGTGAGCCAATCCATAGGACTGTGCATATTTTTGAAACACTGAGGCTGCTGTTTCCCTGTAGAAAGTAAAAGCATTTCCCTGATAATGCACAACCAGCTGGCTGACCAGTTTTTGCATATGTACAGTCAAGGCCTATTGTTCTTCATTTTCCAGTGTTCCGAAAGATTCACCGCTGATTAAGGTCCCAGAAGAAAACTTACCATCTCCTAATTGATTCACTCAGAATTCCCAGGAACCCTTAAATTCTTCTTGCTCATCAGATCTTAAAAGAAAACAAGAGTAGAAGATGTATTATTGTCTGACCAAAAGGTAGTAAAGACACTCTATGCAGGATTTAGAGAACTGTTTATGAAGCAAGATAAACTTTGAAAACAGCAACTTTATATGCTATAACAAGTAACTATGGATAAACATTTAAGTAAAAATAAAAATTATGAACCTTGGTATGAAATGCTCCAGCTTTTGTTTAAGCTGAGTTTTAATGTCTTATAAAGACATTTATGTTGTGGTATGTTTCCTGGACTGAACATCTATGTTATATAAAGGCCACTGACATGCTCCCTTCCCCCTTCTGTTTATAGCCTTCTTAGTTTAGATCAGTCACCATCCATCTGAACATGAAGAGCCACTTCTGATACATTTCACGCAGTGCTTTCTCTATCACAGCAATCAATAAAAGAAATTAAAAAAAAATAAAAAGAAGAAATCAATGAAATTTTATCAAGCATGAAATGGTGTTTTAACAAAACAGGGGGATTTGCTGAAGTAATGTTTCAGTAAGGAAGGAAATACCATTGACTTTATTACAGCTGCCTAATGTTTTCCACGAACTGCAGAAAATAATTCATTGTATCTTAGTGACCTACAATAACAGCTGACTGCTTGCACTTGATGGAAATGTGATTTGTGCCTACTAAAAATTAACTACTTAACTTCTCTATATTCTTCTCTTTAGCAACACATTAGTTTCCTTTTCATTCTGTTTTGAATTGCTTCCTGAGATATGAACATCAGTAAACACAAACAGCAATTGCTATGCAATGTTCCTCCATGAAAGAAGAAAAATAAGGGCACGCTGCATGTGTGAGCTGTAAATCTCATGCTGGGCTCTAAAAGACTGCACTTAGATGAGGCCCCTTCTTTTTAACAGTCATTTTATCTCAAAGGTCAATAGCATAATAAATATAAAGGAACATTTCTGACAATTGCACATGTGCAGACACATGCAGATGCATGCACACTCAGCAGATAGTTCCAGGGTGAGAATGTTAGAGAAGATGCAAAACCTACAGTAAAAGTTCAGGGCTGGAGGCTGGGTGAAGTGACAACATAAAAGGAAAAGTAATAACTTGTCTAAGTTGCATGAAGAAAAGTGAGTGGGGATGAGGCAGGAAAACCAGGAACAAAATCTTTGTCTATTGAGACTTATTGGAAGATGTAGCCTCACCGTTATTGCTGCCTCTGAGAAACAGGAGATGGATGCAAGCTATCCTGCTGCAACTGACTTTGCTGTAAGTTCAACAGATTTCCTATTCACCATGTAATACCATCCCTTCACAACTTACTCAATGTTTTGTCCTTATTCATTAATAGCACCAAGATATTGTACACACATCTACGAGGATAACACTGTACATATACATAGTATCTCTCCATAGAGTGTAAAACTGTATGTAGGTGCATCACATATACAGTATCTATGAACATATACATCTACATTGCATGCATATGCAACTGTTCATGGATAGTCGTGCTGTTTACTAGGAAAGAAGAATTTGGCCAGCGATTGCAAGGTGACCTGGGATCCTTCATGTCCATTCAGAACAAACAAGGATGAACATTTCACCTTCAAATTTGACCAGTAGTGTACAACCCCATAATTTGTGTGAAAAACAGATATGAAAAAGAGATATACCTAACTCGATTCTTATTGTATACTTGAAAAGCAGCTGTTTATCTTTGAAGTGTGCTGTCTGTCTTTTCTAGTCTTACTTAGTTCAAATTAGGATAACTAGCATGAACCCAGGATACTTCCACTGAATTAATGCAACTACAGACAGGTAACACTAGTGCAGGGAGACCCTGGAGTGTCCATTCTATGAATCCATATTGGTGGGAGGTGGGATTTTGTTTTATTCTTTCAAACGGGTGAATGGAAGAACCACTTCACATTACTGAAATGAAACAAGATTGTGAGCAAGGAGGTGTTAAGATATCACTGGAATTGGAGATCAGCCCTTTTAAACTAGTTGAAGAACTGTATTATTAAGATTATTATAGAAGCCTAGACTGTCATTTTATATTCTAGTGAGAAAATGTCATCATGAACACTAGAGTGGATCTCATCAGCAAAGAAACTGTTTTCCAACTCACTCGTGCATGATGTCAGGGTACCACTCACTGAAACACGAATATCAGTTCCTTGGAAGATTATGTTTAATGTATTAAGCAGGCCTGCTTATGAGAGGGCGTATGTTATTATCAGAAGGCAAGAAAACAAGCCTGTTATTTAATCTTACCATTTCTCTATTTCTCCCACCTGCTGTTTAAAGTACTGGACCCATGTGTCAATTCCCTCTATGCACATCAAGATGCAACTGGGCTCAAAGAGTAGCTGAAATATCTAAATAAAGAGGAACCTGGGGTTGTCAAACCAGAACAAGCTTAGATAATGGAAAGTTTAACTCTCCTGTCACTGCGATGGCATGCAAGAAAGTTCCCTGAGATTGTGCAGTATTTTTTTTCCTTTGGTCTTTTCATTTGTTTTATCCTTCCTGTCAAAGTGAAATGATTGGGTAATTAATTCTCAGAAGCTAAAAGCAGACTTAATGTCCCCATGAGTATCTTTATATTGAGTTCACTTTTACCTGGCGAAAAGAAGCTCAGAGTCATATAGACCTACTTTTTTCCTTTTTGGGGATTTAAATGAATGAAAACATGTAACGTTAACCTTGATAAACAGGTTCAGACTGATAGCCATATACTTAGATGTAGTGAAAATCAAATTCTACAGAAGGGGAACACTTACGGAGAGCTGTGTTGTAACAGGCCTTCCAGATCAGTGCACGCCATAGCTAGCTTATATGGTTCTTACAAACTGAAGGTGGGCGACAGACAGATTTCATCTTTCTTAACCTCACAGAAATCATCTATTTGATGCAAACAATTTTTTGAGCAGTTTTATCAAAAGTACTGCAAAACTTTCTGTCTCA
>JBCJKH010034304.1:0-18969 GCA_039877255.1 Loriculus beryllinus
ACAAAACCAGACAAAATTTGTCTTTCTTTGGAAAACAGTAAATGGTGTTAGGCTTGCACCTATTTTTTTAAACAATCAGTAGACATGATGTCTTCTAGATCCGGAGTAGCTTCCTAACAGTATTTTTTTGGCCACCTTCTTCAATATGTCTGAACTCATTTGAATATAATATTGTGCCTTAAATATTTCAGTAACCTAAGGCCTTTTATGGAAACAGGTGTTCTTTTAATTACATTTTTCACATCATTATATTACAAGCAGCAGTACTGACACCATGCTTGAAAGGCAAATGTTTTAAAAAGAGGTTTGAGAGAGGCCAAATATCTGAAAATTTCTTTCTGCTTTAAATTGTGAAGTGCCATTGGAATACCCCATGATCCAGCATATGGTATGCTGCTTAGGCTACAAGAGGAAGTACATCTTCTAGGGCATCCTTTTTGGTATTATTCTTTAGATAAACTAGTTCCAGACAGACTTGGGTTTTGCGTGTGTGAATCTCCTATTATCAGATGTGCACACAACAGCTTGATCCCAAGATCTTACTGTAATCCCGATTCTGCTTGTCTCAAAAATAAAAACTAATATTCAGAACAAACTCTTCCTTTTATAAAAACAGCAGCTGTCTGCTTGTTCACACCTTCTACAGGATGCTTGGGCCACCCAGCTGAAACAGTCACAAATCAAATAGAACTCCCATCATGCTGTTAAACACTCCCCAAAGATAAGAGCAACAAGCCTGCAACATTGATTATCTTGCCAGTAAGAGACAGCAATAGTGTTTCACAGTATCTTGTTCTTCTGACAGTTTGTGTTAAAATAAAACAGGTTACAGGACAAAGCAATTCAAATGTTAAAAAATTGGCTGCTCTGTAGATGTGACTATAGCAAACTCAAACTGAACTGATTCTAAAACTGATTAATGGCATGGCAGGCACATTTAGCTTAGGTGATAGGCTCCTGCTTAAATAGTAGCAAAGATCATTGAACTGCTGTTAGAGAGATTTAGACTACATATGAAGTTGTTTTGTGTTCCCAGGACTGTTTTTGGAAAAAGGAACATGCACATTTTCCCCATCAATTAGAAGTACTGCCCCCAGTCCTTTTCTTTGGAATGTTCAAGTTAAATCAGTCAATTTAATTTATGCGAGAGCCAAGTAGGAATGTCAAGAAAAGAGCTTAATGGGAGGGCTAAATATCATAACTCGGCCATCCTTTCATTAGGCCAAGGATGTGATTCATGAGTCTCTAATACAGCTGGAAAATCTTTCTTGTATCACCTCTGAAAAAGGATATATTTAGCCCTTCTTGTCACCTACCTGCTGCTTCTCCTACGGTGCATCAGCATCAGCATTTCAGATCAGAGTCTGAGTCTCAACTGGAGGTCTAAGTTGAGTCATCTTAACCTGTATTTCTCAGATCAATGGACTGGATATCGGCAAAAGTTTCATAGATTTGCTGTGAACAACATACACAATGCTTCTGCTTTATTTAAAAGCATTTAGAGACAGAAAGTTCACCAAAGTGAGGGAATACTCTGTGGGTCTGCCTTTTCTTGCCTCTTTCCTTTATGTGTGCTGCATTCATTGTCACATGTGCTGAGAACTAACATATTCACTGTATTGATAGTAATGGTCCACATTATTATTGTAGGACATGGTGAGCAAATTTCAGATTATTAAGGCAGTAACATACCTAAGCTCATTGATTTGTGCATGCATTTATACATATGGTGGTGTTAATGGTATTTCTTACTTCCTGTGAGAACTGGCCAAGAAAATAGTAGGCATTGATACATTTTTACTATGCTTTACAGTCTTTCTTTCAGTACCAACTTTGCTATTCAGTAATAATAGAAGTATCCAACAGTATCTTGTAGTGTGTGCAAATCGATATCTATGAATGATTTCAGTGCATGCAGGTGAATCCAACAGGAGTCTTATTCAGTCTGTTCAGCCTGGAGAAGACCCCAGGGAGACCTTAGAGCAGCTTCCAGTACCTAAAGGGGACAGCAAGGTATCTGAAGAGGAACTTTTTTACAAGAGCATGTTAGGGTAGGACAAGAGGAAATGGCTTTAGGCTGAAAGAGGGGAGATTTAGGTTAGATGTTGGGAAGAAAGTGTTCTCTGTGAAGGTGGTGAAGTGCTGGCACAGGTTGTCCAGAAAAGCTGTGGCTGCCCCATCCCTGACAACGCTCAAGGCCAGGTGGGATGGGGATTTGACCAACCTGGGCTAGTGGAAGGTGTCCCTGCCCATGGCAGGGGATTGGATCTGGGTGATCTTTAAGGTCCCTTCCAACCCAACCCATTCTGTGATTCTGTGTACAGCAGGAGTAGCAGTAGGTAATACTGAGTATTTAAGAAGTAATAAATTCATCAGTGTTGCAAGAAAATAGTTAAGAGACTAATCGTTCCTTTCTGATTTTTCCAGATGAGCAAAAATTTCTGCTGAAACAGATGTAGAAAATTAATATTGTAAGGTCTATTTTGACAAAAAAAGAAAAAAAAAATCCATATAAATGAAGCAAAAGTAATTTCTAGCTTTTATCATCATTTGGAAAAACTAGAAAATAGTATTTTTGATCTGCTTAAGGTTCTGAAAATTGAGAGCATATAGAAAGAAACTAAATATTTTAATTAGAGAAAGGATTCCTGAGTGGGAATTTTTTGAATTCTCAGCATTGTTAGTGTTGCTTCAAAATAGTAATTGACACCAACATACTCATTTTAATTGCAATTTGAATAATTTATTGTATGTGACTTAATGCCTAAATTGCAAGCTTCTGTCATACCTGGAATAGGTTTCTTCTATCTGCAGTTTAGCAGGGTAAAAGGTCCTTTGCGTGCTTATTTTATATAATGAGTTAACCTATTATAAGAGAATAATAATGACGTCAAGTAGAATGTGACTTTCCTTAGAAACACTGTTTATTCTTCACATCTTCTTCACGATCTAAAAGACTTTCACATCAAATAATCATTTGTTGCCAGTTGTCACTGTCGTTGTTAAGTGAGAACTTTGGCTGGTCTCTGGTTTCATTCACAGTCTTTCCTAAGTGCTATGCTTTCCTGTTCCATTCTTGCATAGCACTAGTAACATTTCTTTTAAAAGAAGACAATTAGACACTGCAGATCTGGCTAGGTGCCTGCTGCACAGCCTTTCTATGCATTTGTTCTCACTTGTCAGTGTGATTCTTACCATCCATGTTCAGTCTCAGCAATGTACATGACTTCCTATGTCACAGGTCGGTGTTCCCAGGCATAGTTATAAGGATCATACATAAAGAACAACCTTCCTTAGCTTTATTAAATAGTGTGATAGCAGTACAATCTTTTCTTTATCAGTGTTTCTAAGTCTGCATAACACTAGACAGCCGTGTGGCTCTCCACTTTCAATGTGATTTTGAAGGGAGGCTCTGGAAAGTTGATAACATATTTCATGACCTTCGTGTCTGGAAGCAGTTTCCCCTGATTGAAGTCATATAAGTTCAGCTAAGTTGGAGTGTGTTGTAAATATTTATCTGGCAGTCTGACATATAAAGTTGTTCTGAAATTACAAAGTACATTCCTGTCTTTCATGCATTATTACCACTTTTTTTCAGTACACTTGTGAGTGATATTATTTAGAGAACATTCTATAAGTGACTTATCATTGCTTGTTAAAGTTGTCACACTCTGTTGTTTGGTCATTGTTTTAGGATGGCAGCTCTTGAGTTGTATCACTTCCCTATCTTTTAAAACATAAATATGAGAGTATTTCAGAAGTGCAACAAAAATTTATGCAATGATGTAAACATGGTTGGCACAGTTAATTTTAAAATCTGGTTTTGTGGCACTTATTTCCACATAAGGCTCCAGATGCTTTCTGTTGTTGACAAATCTATGGTGTTGACAGCTTCTCTAATCGTTAGGTAGTTTGTCATTACCTATCAAATATTTATATATAAAGTAATGCTTCTGTGTAGAAATTCTTTCCCAGGGACAGAATTAATTCAGCTCCAACTTCTGTATTTCCATATTTCTTTCACTTGTATTCTAGAATGAATTTTGTGTTATACAAGGGCATGCATCTGAAATGTACATATTATTCTTAACAGAGGTACAAGACAGGTTCAATAAAATCAGTGTAGGATGAATTGTGCACTGCTGCTGAGCTCTCAGTCAGAGTCCTTTCAAGTCCAAGCGTATTTTTGGTTTTAAGTATATTTTGCAAGGCTTCTTAGTGTGCTTAATTTTGTGAGCTGTTTTTTGAGTTTGTGAATAGCTTTCATGGGAAGGGAAGTTGAGATGACAAATCAGCTACTTTCAGCAAATATTTCTAATGTGTAGGTGTTTCAGTTGAAACACCAGCAATGGATTGAAATAGCTGCAGAACAGCTTCTCTGATGCCTTGTTTTCCAAGGCCAGAAGCCATTACAGTCCCTCAAAGTCCACATGAAAGCCACTGTGGACTGAGAGCTGACAGAATGCAGTTACGTACTGTGATGTGCAGCTCCTCTGAATGTTGTAACTGGTGAGAAAACAAACCCATGCATTGTTTTGTGGTAACTCGGTGTGCAGAAAACTGAGGACTTTCCTTTGGTCCTTTGCTTTTTGGCTGAGAGGAAACTGAATACCTGCATAAATAAATTAGTTTGCTAACAACTATTTGGATCAACAAAGACAAAATTGCTTTCTGCAGCTTGTGGTAGCTGGGCAGACTTGTGAATGATCCCAAAACCTACAGAGACTATGAAAGCAATAGTGGGGGAAAAATAAATAAAATTCTTTCCCTGTTCTATTTGACAGTAGCAAAATAGGCAGCTCTGAGCTAATATCATGATATTCGGTATTCTAGACTGATGTAAATAATGTGACTTGATTTTTTATACTCTATATTTCAGGCTTTGTTACTCTGGATTCTTAGGCATGGAAAAACCCTTAGGAAAACCACCTGCTGATATATAATAGATCATTTTTGACCATTTAAGAGAGATTGCCTTTGGGAGGATGCGAGGTTCAATAAAGAATCTGGCTGTCTTCCTAGCTGACTGTGGTCCTCTGTGAAATTTACCGGACATTTAAGTTTTAATTAAGAAAAAATATTCTTCTCACTATTTAGACATTTAATTTCTAAAGTGTAAATAAAAGTTACTTTTTTCCAACATTGATACAAACCCCATCTTTTTTTCTATTTTGGATCCAAGTTCAGTAAAGCACATGAGTCTTTACAGAAATGTCTTCAGGAATATCACTGCTAAACCCCTTTAACTTTTAAAAAGAAACCGAGACATGTAATGATCTGTTGTTATGGCTTTATAAAAAATTGTGGATTATTAGGGTGTGACTCACCCATGTCTGGTTCTGCAAAAGGAATTCCAGTAATGCCATGGTTCTTCATCCAGGCTTTTTGTGCTTCTGTGGGGTGAAACATACTTGATGAACCTACCTGCATTGAAAGAAATGGGGTGAGCGTGTGTGTGTGTGTGTGTGTAACAGAGTACCATCTGATCCACCCAAGGCCCAACCACCAGCATTATCCAGCTAAACATATGGTCTCATAGGAATAAGGTTGAAAACTTGCCCTCTAACGTATATTTTAAAGGAATTCAACACAATACTGATTCAGTACATTTGGTAGTTTCACTTTTCATTAAGGTATCTTTCAACAACATGAATATAATCACATTAGCAAGACCACAAACTGCTTAAATCAGAATGATTTGTATTGACTTTATACCCAATATAGATGTAATACAGTTAAAGGTGTAAGGAAGACTTCTCAGGAAGAAATTAAATATTAAAACCAAGGATTTAAAACCCAAAGTTTGGTGTTCTGTTCTTGGCACTGTCACAGCTTTGATACAGAATGTTTGGCCAGTCACTAAACCTCCTCATGCTTTTTCTGCACCTTTATTGTGATTCTATAAAGTTAGACTGAGATTTTATATTCTCTCTTACTGTGTTTATATAGTGTTTTGTAACTCTCAAGAGAGAAAACGAGCATTGAAAGTGTAAACTTAGAAGGTTATTACTGTATTTATGTAATTTTGCTCATTTGTGTCAATCAATGAAAAGCTTTACAGCGTAGAACTATATGTTTTTAGCTGAGCTAGTAGATACCATATGACAGGGACAGTATGCTTGTCACTGTGCTTCATATCTATTTAACTGAAAACAGTTTTTAATCAAAAGAAAATTATGGACAACATAGAGCCAGTGTCACCCAAATGGTTCTGTGTTCCAAAACCTAAGATTTTCATACAGTGGTGAGAAGGCCTAGCTTTCCTGACTACAGTTATGCCATCACTACAATATTGACAGTATTTCAGATTAATCACTTTGCAGAAGTGTCACATGGAAGGTACATCCAATAAATATACATTTTGTTTGCATCGGGATGTATTTACACTACTATGTAGTTATTTTATTTACTTCAAGTAGTCATTGAAGTGAAAATATTTTCCCTAGGCAGAGTCAGATTTGTGTGTGATTAATTACAGGAGGTGTGTTTAACAGTAAAACATTTTTGTTTCCATCACTTAGGTCTCTGCACTTTGGATGGTGCTAAGATTTCAAGCCTTTGGGATCTTCTTTGATGTAAGTGTAATACTTTCAGGATGGCTCTTCAAAATTAGGTAATTAACTGGTTTATACAGGTGTCCTACTATTTAAAACTAAACATTATCATTCTTGCTCCTCCTAGCCTTTCAGTTAATAACTATACTGTTAAAGCTGAGGTTGTGGACAATGCTTAAAAAAAAGGCATCAGGCTTAGTGTTAAAGAAAGCAATCAAGTTAACGTTTTATCTACATTTCATATGTGACAAAAACTCAATGTCCATCTCTCTATTCCAAGAGAGTTTTAGTTCTTGTAATATTATAGATGTATAGAAATACATATTTTCTTATTGTGTGTTTCTATACTGCTGTTCGTTATCCCTGCTTTTACTCCTGTTGTCATTGATTTAAGATGTCCTGGTTAAAGACTTTTGTCACACTTCCATGATGGTAATGTACCCCCTACTTGTTGCACGCAGCAGAGATTTGCCTTGCTTTTTAAAGGGGAAAAGTTAAAAAAGAAACAGATTCAATCAGTTATTGAGTGTAAATGTTGAAACATCTTTACATCAGTAACAGAAGTCAAAACTTACTGGTTTTAAATGTGTGATCTAGTGCTTCTGTATGTCGGTGGAACTTTGGTACACTACATGCTCTACTTGCCCTGAGAAAACATCTTTCATTTTTTGCATAACCAATACAGCCAGCATTAAGTGCAGCAATATGCTTACATTACACCACTGGAAAGAAGGATAATGTTCTGTTCACTTTATTTATGTTTATGTTCTAAGCTACCTGTTAGTTCTGTTCCAATAAACACCTCCTGATATAAAATGTTCTTCACAGAGATTTCGTAAAGATAAATTAACACCTTCAAGATTTTATGTAAATTCAGCAATATTTTATTCATGTCTCTGGTCCTCAACACTAGAAGGGTAATAAATCAATAAAGAAGAGGGACTTTATGGTGCTCTTCAGTTTTCTTAACCCTTTCAAAACCTATTCCACCTTAAAATCAACAGTCTTGCTACATTTTGAAGTGTCAGCTGTCTAAGATTTGTGGCAATGTAGATGGGAGCTCAATTTCAGTAGAAGAAAACATAATCTATCCTTCTTCTGTACTTTTTAAGAACCTGCCCCAGCTGGATCTTGGCAGCATTATAGATAACCGTCACTACTAACTATGCTTGTCTTGAAACAGCACACAGATGTACCTATTTTAGAAGCCTTGATTTAACATTTCAAATCCATTGTCACATGAGTCTCCAAACAAGGAGTCACATATGTACTCCCGGAGATGCATTTTTTAATCTGATTAGTGCTGCAAGCTAATGGAGGTGGACATGGCTGTGTGCCTTTCTGTGAGCACCTTGGAAGGGCTGGCCTGGGCAGGCTTTGCCAGATACAAGGAATGTCGCTATGAACTTCACAGTTATTACTCAAAAAAATTACAGACTCTGGCTGTCACCCAAAATATAGCAATTTACTTCTGATGACTGATATTCTGGTAGTAAACTGCACACACTCTATTTTGATTTACTATGATTATGGTATGCCCCCTCCAAAGGCTTTTTCCTTGCTTTCAGGGATCTTACAGGTATGTCTCTTCCTAGACCCCAGAAGTGCAGATGTGAGCTAGAGAGAAACGTGCACGTGATTAATCAGTGAATTATGAGAAATCAGTGATCTGTTTTCATCATTTTTACATTGATTAAGATTTCCTAGTTATTCATGCAAAGAATGGCTTTGAGGTGTATAGAAAATTCAACATCTGGATAGCAATGGGAATAGATGAGTGGGGATAAGGTTTTTTTAGCGGAACTTTTTCAATTAACATTTTTACAGAAGATTAAAACTGATGCTATCCTTTACAATATGGAGCGCTGTGAGATGAGACTTTGTAACGATGTCTGGTTCTATTGATTTGCCAAAAATAACTTTGAGGTCTAAAAGAATTAAAATGTTATATTAGCCAGAGAAAGAAAAATAATCTGCTCTTTCTACAAACAGCCTTTCACTGTCTCTCTGCAGCTGCCTCAGCAGAACTTGGTAGGATAAGAAATAGGTTTTAGTTGCTATTAAAGACCATATGAAAATACATGGGAGAATCTCCTCTGAAATAGGAGGCTGATTAATTTTACTTTTTTTGCAAAAAGCTTAATTATGCATTAATGAACATCTTCTGAAGGATTTAATGCTAATTCCAACAGATGTTTAGAATTATCTAACAAATATATGAGATACATAAAGAATTGTTTCCTTTTGAAGTGTTTAAAGCTGAATATTTAAGTGCTTAATGGTGAGGTGCTTATCTATTAGAATGCAATGATCTATGTATTTTAGTGCTACTGTGCTAGTGATATTTGAACAAGAATAAGAACATGGGTTTCTTCTTTGTATGAGATGTATGTTATATATTTTCAGCTTGTGTTCGTACATGTACTCTTAAGAAGTATGAATGACTAGGATGTGGAACCTGTCATGAAGTAAGGAAAATATATAGCACAAGATAAACCTACAATTAGTAGTGTTTATCGTTTCTGTCTACTGTGACTCCCCTGTAATAGAGATAGGTAATGGCTGGATGAAATGCATGGACATGATTAACCTGTTTTCAGACAGAGAGCAATGAGAGTGCTGGAACTTTGCAAATGTTACTTCAAATGGTTGTGCTTTATTTCTTTAAGTTTAACTGTCTTACTGAAATAAATATATGATACACTGTGACACTCCATCTGTGAATCTGTCTGTGTCTGGAGTCTTTCCCAGGACCTCCTTGAAAGAAGATTTTTTTATGTCAAGGGATTCTTTCTCATTACATAGCTCTAAATATTGGGAATATATCCACTAAATGGCCATATGTCATGATATCTCATCATTATTATCTAACAGATGGTTTAGTGAAAATCTGGCTCATTGCTTTCCATCAAATCAAGCTACAAGTAACAGCTAATGAAAATTATGTCTTGGGAGGTCTCAGGAGTGTATGCTTTCCTAATTAGGCTGATATTTAGATAAATTTAGTACTGAGGTAGCCCAGCATTTCAACGGGGTCTTACACAACTGCTACACCAAAGTTAAGAACTTTCTTCTCACTCTTGCTCTCTAACTGGAGTAGTGGAAACTCTTTAACCTACAATGGAGTCAGAAAGATTTGCATGACCATATTTTTGTGGTTTATAAAGTATGTCAAACTAAAAGCCTCCTAAGAATGCTGCAATATAGAAACAGTGTCGAACCTGGCTACTGGAGAGAAACTGAAAGGAATAGGCAAGACGTGGGGAGTAAATTGAGGAGAAAAAAGGGAAGCACTGGTAGCAATGGTTAAAGCAAGAGATGCTTTTAACCTAGTACTGAGTAGAAGAAAAATAAGGTATAGGCATCAAAGATGACAGCAGAGGATGCCATCTCCACAAACCTGTTCCTATCACACCAGTCAAGTCTCTGTACAATGTGTGGCTATAAATGATAACGTAGACCTGGTATGAAAAGCTTCTACATACAAAAAGAAACAGTAAGAATATTTCCATAATACTGCATTCCCTGATCTGTGAGCAGGTTTGCACTGTCTTTCTCCCGGTGAATTAGGATTTACACCAGACCAATAGCTATACTTTTACTGGTTTGTCCAGATCATTTCTTCCCACAAAAATTTGTTGTAATACCTATTCAATCATTACATGCACACAATTCACCAGTGTCTGGTATCTATATAGGCAGCTGCTATCCCATGGTGAATCTGGAAGTTAAGGAGGCACAGGAACATTTCTCTGCTGCTGTTAAGCACTATTTTTAGGTATCTCTAGTGTTTTAAACTCTGTATTTGGACCCACATCATACTTGAGCTATTCCTACTCTTTAAAAAAATCCTACAGACAGGACAATCTTTAAAGGTTTTAACCTGTTAGATATGGCAGACTTCCAGGAAATTACGGCAAGGCATGCTTTAGAGCATGAAAAAGGTCTTCTGAGGTGGAAAGGAGTACTCTAGGGGAAAAAAAGTGTCACTGCCCTGTAAAGGAGTCATCACTCTTTCCTAGACTTGCTAAGGGACTCTGAAAAACAGGATATTGTTTCTAAACTGCTGCACTCAGAATTGGCACTATTTGTAGCAGAGTTTATGACACCCAGGCAGATGTGGCGTGGAAGGTTTCAAAGAGTAGCTCAGGACACCAGGCTTACATTATTCCTTCCTTTGACTGGATAAATAAATGATAAATGTGCATCTTTATGAGTACAGGAAAGAAAGGAGGAACTCACAGCACTCCAAATTTACTGGCAGAAAGGGAACAGTGTTGGGAGTTGGTGCAACTCACCAGCTTTACATTTCAATGTTATTATATTTTTATGAAATACTGGAATAGTTATATACATTTTAAGAAAACTCAAATTTCTATGATTTCGGTTTCCCAATAATATAAGGTAGTACTTTTAAAAAATTTAGAGCTTGAAAAGAGATATAGGTATTTTTTATTCTTAAAATAAAACCAACAGTAATCTGAATTTTTCCCCATGTAATTTCTTTCTTTCTTTCTTTTTTTTTTATTTATTCTTATAATAAGCATGTTCAGTAATCTAAGGAATAGGTCAGAACATAAAACTAGTAGATTAGAAAAACAATTATGCACTTCCAATCCATAACTGCATCTCTCACTATCTAAAGAAACAAAATGAAATTTACACTTATGTTGAAAAATTGGGTTTGTATTAATCTAATTAGAGTAGGAAAAATTCCTTAGGACAGGAGGGATTTCAGACCTTAGCAGTTTGCACTTTCTAGGTGCAGCTGCACCTGTACAGCTGTACACAAATTTCATGACAGATATTTAATATTCATACAGAAAAAAAAATATCTTCACAATTAACTACATGAGAAATTTATGTAAGATTTGCTTAAAATGCACCATGTTCCTGCAAAGGCCTTAGTTTGTAAAACATTCTTGTATTTTAGAGTTAGTTCTCTATGTTTCAGTTACTATATCCAGTTCTCCACAGTTCATTCATTTCACTCTTATTCAGCCTTCTTTTCATGTGCTTCTTGTAAAGGTACTTTGCAAGTAACAATAACTCCCAAAGGAATGATGTATATTGAATTGGCATCTCTGTAGCAGACATATGTTTGAAATACACTATAGTGTGAAATTGTAGGCATCTAAACTGATATCTACAAAGACAATATCTTCTTGGTTGTGGTTCACAGATTGCCAAAGAAAATGTTATGTTCTCACCATGCAGCTAAAAAAAAATCTCGTGGTGTTTGCAAACAGAACTGGACAAAGACAAGAAAAATCACTGCCAGAGGGTCTGACATTTGCTTCTATTTGAGTTTGAAATTAAAACTAAAAATTACAAAGGTCTCCTAGCAAAAAAAAGTCCATTATAAATTCAACTTCAAACTAACTTCAATATTTGGCTTACAAAAATCATAAATAAAATTTAGAATCATTGTAAGAATGCAATTTTTTATAATTATGAATATTTCAATATGGTAAAATTATTTTTTCTGATTTAAATTTTTTATTATGTTTTTACGTTGTGAATTTATATTAGTTATTTGTTTTAAATTGATTAACGCACAATAATTTTTTCAACTTTAAACCCTTTCTTCTGACAAAAAGTTTGTGTGCCTTTTCTCTTCAGAGTCCCTTTATTTAAAGTTTTCATAGAAGACTGTGCAACTTTGAACTAGAAAATAAGATGAGCCCTCAGCACAATTGAGATAGATGCCTGTTTTTAATATCTGGATGGCCACTTGGTTGCATTTTGTTGCAGTAATAAAAAAGCTGTTACTCTAACTTGCATTGAGTGAGGCACCTTACTTTCTTGTTCAAACTATTTATTCCCTTACTTGATGTTATAGTGGAACATTTTTACATATTGATTCAAGGTTTAAAATAGGTTTATTACAACAGAGTAGGTACTTTTAAGAAGAAATTAAAATGAAACATCTAAACCATTGTCCAAATCTTCTTTAAAATGTTTAAGATGTATTTTAAAATGTACCAAAAATAATGAGGAAAAAAAACCATAGGAGCTGTGATTTAGAAACTGCTGAAACACAGAGGAGCTCATTCTTGGAGCAGTGCGAAGCAAATTAAGGGCTATGAAATGTGAAGGCCCAGCTGTACTGGCTCTGCTGGGGAGCTGGGATTTCTGTGGCACACAGTTTCCCAAGAAGGTGGCTTATGATTCCTGAAAGTCAAGCAGCTCAGCTGGTTCAGGAGCTGGGGCAATTGCAAAGACCTATAAGCTGTCAGAAAACAGGGTTTCTCTTATTTCCAGTGGGAAGATATTCAAATAGATGCACTCCCATAGTGTATGTCATTGTTCTAATGATTAATTATTTTTTCATGGGAAAACACTGAGGTCCCTAACCAGCTCTTCTAGGGAGGTAGTTGCCTAATCTCTCTGTAGTGCACAACAAACTTGCTTCTCCACTTACTTCAGTGTAAAGATCACTCATAACTTCTATATACTCATGCTATGATATAATGTTCTTCTCTGTTTACAGCTCATTTCTGTGGACCATTGTTAAGACTGAGGTCAACACCATTGGGTAGCCCACATCACAGCAAGACTGATTTTTCTTTTTTTTTGTATAATTCCTACTGAAATCTGGTTTTCAAATTATTTTCACCAGAGTGAAGTTACACTGTCATTCCTCTGTAAAAAAATGAGATTTTCTGGGAGTCTTAGTCTAAATTCTAGTTTACAGAAATCATAATAAGTCCATGGTACTTACTGAACAAAGATGTCTGATATGCAGCGCAAAATACCTACTTTCCACTGAAATTTAGTGACAAGCTTCAATACATTGCTCTTAAGCTCCCATGAGTTCAACTGCTTCCTTTCAGATGCAGATCAGTTACAGCTCTGACTTTCAGAGTTCAGCTCTTTAGGTCAGGAGTACACCATTACAAATCTGGAGATCACTTTGGGTCCTTGGTGTCAACTGACGCTGTAATTGTCACATAAATATTAACAAAAACTTCGGGTTTGGTTCACTTGCTGGTAGGACTTGGCATTAACCATGCTTAAATATAGCTATTGTTCTTTCCAGTTCTTGGAAAACTTGGTGTTTTAATATATTATTAATAAAGAGCCAAAATGTTAGTCATTGTACGCAAAATGTATTGCTGTTTTTATTGCTACCTTAACAAATAACAGACTACCAACTATCAATGTGGCAACAAAAAATAAGAAATAATTTGACCAAAACCTCATATTTCTGATTTCTGTGTGCCTTGATTCTTCAAAGCAGGACAGTTCTCTATGAGGTGACTAGGAAGTTAGCCTGCCAAAACAAGACATTTTTAAGGGAAAGTAAATGTTGACCTCTAAAAGTTTGGAGGAGAGTAATTTAATTGAAGAAAATGATTGCATGTAAAAAGAAGCTTTACTCCCAAATTGCTTTTAATGAGAGGTTGAGAAAGCAATGCAATCACAAAAGAATTTTAGCATTAAAATCTTAAGTGTTGTGATACTTCAGGGAAATGTATAACATACGCTCTTCCTAACAGTCAGCCAGTTCTCCAAACAATCATGTACTAATACAGCGGAACTCAGCTATGACAGCAGAAAGTAATATGATTTCATTAAAAATTACTGAATGAGATAGGTTAGGTCCCTGTAAGTAAAGATGTTCTTTAAAAATGTCATATAGATGTATAGGACTGGAAAAAAAACACTGTATGTGTTATTTATGTGTTACACTAGCACTGTGAAGCTGTCCTCAACTAGACTGGGACTCCCTTGTACTGGACAGTGGGCCAAAGTATTGAGACATTCCGTGACCTATCTAAACAAAGGTTTAAACATTCTGCGTTTGAAGATCCACCTCTTTTCAAATGAAGACAGCTAGCAGACACTGATGGTTTACTTCAGATACAACTCCTACAGCTGTCATCCACACCTTGTCCTGCCAATGCTTAACTACTACTCTATGCTCTACTTCCATTTGGTACTCAACGATCTGCTAAACAAAATAAACAAGCTTTAATTTACTAAATAAGTTGAAACTTTTTTTCTGTAAATGAACTAAACCATTACTATGTGATCATTGTTAGTTTATCTTGTTTTCAAGACTAATTAAAGTGGCAGTCATGGACAAAGGTATTTTATACTGCACATCAGACATCTGACAGATAAAGGAACTGCTGGCTACCTGCTTTTCTTAACTGTTATCATGCTTCTAGGTACTGTTTAGTCACTAATGGCTACTAATTTTCTCTGAGACAAATCCTAGGCACGTTTTCTGTGGATAGCACGCACCCAGGACCATTCCCAATAGGCAGCATGGTCGAGACTGCGGATAATGTTGAACTTTTAAACATATTTTCTTGTTTATTCCAGCAAGCTTTGCCATCTCAAATGCTCTCATCTACCTCCCCAGCATACCCTTTGGCATATAACACACTTTTACACTATCATGCTATGAAGAAACCCTAACAATTTAGTAGGCTTCCACATTGCTTGCAGACAGTTTGAATATAAAAACAGCACATAAAACATAGCATCATATGCTACTTGGAGAGGAGACATAGGAGATGTGGATGTGGGTGGCCTGTGCTACTTGGCCTCAAATATGGAAAGAAATTTTGTAGACCGGACATATATAGCTATTTAAGTGTAGCCTAAGAGTTCACAAGTCCACTTGTGACATATTTTGATCAGCAGGGATGACTGCATTGAAATTCCTTCTGTAACAAGACATAGATTGCCTGACAGGCCACTCTCCATTTGGTCTTCACACCTTTTTGCTCCAAAGGGTCTGTAAACCCCTCAGGTTTTCTACAGTCAGAATGCTTTACAAGATCACCTCTCCTATTTAGTTTGTCAGAAAAAAATTTATGCTACTGTTGGGCAATGTAGAGTGTTACTGTTAAGAAGACCTTATGGATAGGTAGGTTATTTTTCATTAAACTTATTATGACTTAATCTGAAATTATGGCAGACATATTTATTATTAATGTTACATAAAATTATTTCTGTTCTATTTTAATCAATCACTCTATAGATACTTAACACAGGCGACCTCTTCCAAAGAATGGAATAGATTATTTGATATATTTAGAGCTATTTTGGCATATTTTCCTAAAAGAGATAGACTGACAATAAAAGAGTTTTATTAGGTGGAGCTTTCATTATATTGATTTTGTTTCTGATCATAAGTATCTTCTTTTAAGGCTAGCAATATAAAAATGATGTTTTGAATTTCTCTTTTTTTGTCTTCGTATGTTTCACATAAAAGATATTTCCTCCTCCCTGCACATACAGCACTAGATTAGAGAGTAGATTGCAGTTATACCAATCTTATCTTCCTATTTAAATAGCTAGTATCAAAGGCTCAAATATCAATGTCCCCCATTTGCTACATTTAAGCCTTTGGTTAAATGACAGTGACGTGTCAAAGCTCTGTGAAGAGGACTGGGCATCAGCTGGCTAGTTCAGATAATTGCACATAACTGAGAAGTACATTCTGACTGGCATTGCCTTTACCAGCTATCAGTAGAGGGAGGAAATTCTGAGGTAATGTCAGCTGATGGACTTGTGGACTTCCCTGGCTTTAGACTGTCAGAATGCCAGAAGGCATTCCTCACTGGTCAGACTGAATCCAGTGAAGAGTGAAGTAATACTGAGCAGAATAGGGAAATCCTTTGAATATCTGGTCATAAAAAAAAATGCTTGTACCTTCCATTGAAGAAATACCGCTGTCATCCATCACAGCAAAGTCTCAGGGCTCTGTTTGACACTGGATGAGCAGGTAACATCAGTTTCCAGAAATGCTTTTTTAACTCTCCAGCTGGCTGGGAAATTAATTCCCTTCTCTCTGATGAGAATTTTAGTGCAGTAGTCTGCAGTTTTTCCTGACTCCCATGAAGACTACTTTAAATGTGTGTTTAGAAACAGTAAGTCACTGCCATGAGCAGGTTCCAGCTGGTACAAAATGTACCTTTCTGCCTTCCTTCTGGTTCTGGCCACTGAAAAAGTATAAAAAATAAGTTTATGTAGAAGTCCATCATGGTAAGGGACTTTCTTTTCCAGTTTAAGGATTCATTTCTGTTCTCGAAGATCTTGAAGGCAGTTACCAGACAGAATAGGATTTGGCTTGGCAAATTCTACAGCCACACAGAAAATACCAAGTTAAAGTTAAAGCAGAGGTCAAGAGCTATTTACCAAAGAAGACAATACTAAAATAAGACTCTAAAGACATTAAATCTGTCTGTCAAGTTTGTTTGGCCTTAGGAAATGCTTAACAGTTTTCCTTTTCTAGGCACCTTCTCCAGTATATGTAGCATCACAAAATAATTTTGTTTACAGGTTTCTTATAATTATTTTTTCTTTCCTATTTTCCCTGTATTCCCCTAAACAAACCTTATTTCAAGAAGCAATTTTCTTCCCAGAAGAAGTATTGAAATCTTTTAGATGTTCACTAATTTCTGCATTACTATCATTGATTTTTTTTTTGGAGAAGGTGAGCAGATTCTGGAAGAAATGAAAGTACAAAATATTTGGTAGATAATAATACAGCTAGAGATGAGAAGGATTTGGTAAGTCACCCAGAGATGCATAATGAAGTGGAGTAAATGAAGTCATGCCTATTACAGTTGGGTTTCAATGCTGGTAAATATAAAACAATACTATAGAGAAAAACTTTAGAAGAGTCTGATATTAACAACACCAGATCAGTTTAAGGATCTGGCTATCCTTGCAGATATGGTAGTGAGGACCTATATTGAAGAGAGTTAGACAGGAATCAGATGAAAGATAACCTAAGTCACTAGGGTTTGCAAGAACTAGGAAATTTTATTTTAAAATATTATTACCATTACTCAGTTCATTGATGTGTTTGCCTGGAATATTTTATGTGAAATTTGCCACCCTGTCTTAAAAGTTGAAAAAAAAAATAATGCAGAATACAGAGTGAACCAGATTTGCATGATGAAGTTACCAAACCTATGACTATAAAAATTGTTTACATCTAGAAAAATTCAAAGACTATTTTACCTGTCAAAGCAGGTAGCCCCTCATAGTACTAGATAAAAGAATCTAACGAATGAAATATAGACTATATGTTTGTAGCTTCTGTTCTCTTAGCTCTTAAAAATGTGAGACATTGAAAGAAACTTCAGTGTAAGAAATCTAAAATACATGAAAAGTAATACTTTCCTACATAGTGCATTACAAACATTTTGACATAGGATGTTCCTAGCACTCTCACAAGAAAGGGGGAAGACCAGAGAAAGGAAATAGGGCATTTATACTTGAAGATTTTAATGTATTTGAAACACACGTTTCAGAATAAGTAATAAACATCACACCTCAGACATTATGGCTGTTTCTACTACTAGACACACTTTCGTTTCCTCATAAGATTTTTTTTTTAATATTAACGTGAAGCATGTGACACAGTTATTGTTGGAAATACATCTGATATAAAGTTGAAATGCCTATGTTGTATTTCACTGATTAGAAATCGGTAAATAATTATTGCTACAGATGGCAAACAAATAAAAATAAGAACTTGCTTTGACACTGCTTCCAGGTCAAATGTTTCTAAATACAAATCTACCTGCTAGGTGTACCTTAATGATGGACATGCAGTTGATAGCCAAAAGAACCTGGACAAAATTGGCGCAGTTTTATTTGATTATTTGGTACAATATCTGTAAATTTACTACCTCTTTTGTATTTTACACATCAGTTTTATCTTGCCTAAATGTGATTGCAGACACATTGTGATGATGTCTTCTTCTAGCACAATAATTGATCCTGATTGCCAAAATATAAACAAGTATAGTCAAACTCTTAAGTTCTTTTTGGAGAGCTGAAGCATATCTGAATAACAATATTGACTTTGTCTCATGTTATTGCATGTTGAAAGCAAACCTGAACTTTATCTATTACTAATACCATGATCAGATAAGGAATTTCCCTAGTCTCTTAGACATATCTGTAGATCCCATTGAGAGGGCAAGAAGAAAAATACCTCTAAACTTTTTCTCACTGTTTAATAAAACTGTGATCCAAATCTACTCATGTAGGTTTCCAGGGGATACAAGGCTGCCAAATCTTTTTACTTAAGTAAATTGTTCTGAAATGGTAGGTCTGTAAATAATCAAAGTGATGCTATACCCTTGTCAGTCACTTTCAGTGAAATATTTGGAGCATTTTAATTACTGCACATAGCATTTTTGGAACAACAAAACCTATCATCTTTGCCTACTCTGAGTTCTTTTCAGACCAGTTAAAATGAAAAATGAGATTTTCTACAGTACCCTATTTTAAAGAAATAAGAGATATCAATCCAGTAAACCCTTTATGCTGCATTCCAGATGTGTAACATTTAAAGCACAATGGGATTGTGTAATGCAATTAAGGGAATTTGATCAAGAGACCAGCCGACTAAGCATTTAGTGGTAATGACTTGACA
>JBCJKH010034305.1:0-11549 GCA_039877255.1 Loriculus beryllinus
AGCTGCTCCAGTGGAAGGGGTCCCTGCCTGTGGCAGGGGTTGGAGCTGGAGGAGCTTTAAGGTCCTTTCCAACCCAAGCCAGGCTGGGATTTCTATTGCTTTAACTTCAGAGAAATGTCATTGATTTTTGTACATCTTAGACCTCAGGGAACCAACGGTTTGTTAGGACAAGGAGGGCAACAGAATCCAGGCCTTTGTGCTTCAAACCTGGCCTGGGAGCGCCTCTCCGGCTCCTGCAGCTGTAACAAATGCTTCTTCCATCAGATGTCAGTGTGGCACAGGAGTTCGGGCGCTGTTTGCTGGCTCTGGGTGCAATCCATGGCAGCAGAGGACAGAAAGAGCCATCTTCGGCCCGCCACCGAGCCGCGGTTCGTTTGCAGCTCGCAGCATTCATTTTATCGTTGGGGGGGAATTGCTGCCCTCATCCAGCGCCAGGAAAAGCCGATCGCTCGCCTCCGGTGCTTAAATCAGGGCGAGATGTGTGTGGGCAGCCCAGGCCCCTGCTCTTCCCTCCGCATGTTCAGCGTTTTCATCCTATTGACTCCATTGGGCTTCCTTCACACCCCAAAAAATCCACCCTGGAGTGCTCTTGCCTCCATTCTGTGCGTTTGAAGCAAGAAGCAGGAGATGTTCATGTACTAATATTCTGGGTGTCTTTTATGCATCAGATGTAGCTAAAATAGGGAGGAGAAAACCCCAGACATCGTGATGCTCTTGGCTGCTGCCCGCCTTCTGTGGTCCACGAGGAAGGGAAGGCAGGACTCCACAAACAGGGCTGAACATGGATATTCGGGCAATGCTTTCTCTGACCTTTTCATGGGATATTCTCCCCCCGTAAGCCAAGTGTGGGGTCAGCCACATGCTTCCCTTGCAGAGCCATCGGTGAGCCCAGAGGATGAAATAAGACTCATGAGGAGAAATACAAGGAACAATGAGGCAAACAGCCAGGGCTCCAAGCCATGAAACACAAGGAACAGCTCTGCAAGGCTGCGGTGGTGACGCAGCGGGAGGTGTTTCACTGGGGGCTGCATCCTGCTGCGTTCGCACGAGGAGTTTTCCAGCGTCAGGATTTGGCTCCTACCGTGGGACTGAGCTTGTCACTAGAAACACTCACACCAGCCCCTCTGGTTCACTCAGCTCCATTCCCCCTGCAGAGCTGCCATGATGCCCTCCGTGGTGATGCCCTCCGTGGTGATGCCCTCCGTGATGCTCGATGCTGCCATGACCACCAGCCCCAGAGGACAAGGGTGCTTGTGCTCCTCGGCTTGGACATCTAAAGAGAGGTGAGCTGGTGGTGGCAACTTCTCTACTCCCAGCACAGGCTTAATTGGTGGAGCTGTGCTTACCTCACCCTTCTTCATGTTGGATTTGTTAGGGAAGGAGCAGCTCCAAGGGCTGCTGAAGCCCATGGAAAGCCTCCTGTTGACCTCATTAAGGGCTGGATCGATGCCTAATAGCAGACAAAGGGCTCTGCCTGTGCAGCGCTTGCAGTGGCAAGGACTTGAGGGGCTGAGGGGATTTATTTCCTCCCTGGGTAATGGGCACGCTTGGATAGTTCAGATATTGCCCAGTCCCTTCTCCTGCTCTCGTTTCAATTCCATATTTAAACCCAGTAATAAGTGCAATAATCTGCATGTCTGGGATTAATAGAACGTTGTGTGTTTCTTGAAAGCCTTGCTGATCCCATAGTGAATTTAATCTTTTATTACCATTAACCAGCTCATGCGGTGGCCAGCGAGCCCGGGGAGCAGCTTTCCAATAGCAACACATGACAAAGGGATGAAAATATAATAGCAGCCCCATTCCTCTGTTACCACAAAAGCAGCAACGACAGCAAGGCTCCAGCAAAGAGCCCTCTCCTGCTCCCTGAGCATTGTCTCACAGGCAGAGCACGTACCCGGCTGCTAACGGGAATTGCCAGGAAGTAATACTTATTGTGGAGGCTTTGAAATGGGAAAGGAAGAGATTATTGAAAGGCATAGCCCTGGCCTAGGAGCAGCCTGCACTTAACAGCTATCAATGCACAAGTGCCAAGAGGAAAATGTTCACCTCCCTGGTGCCAAAGAGACTCTGCGGATCCATTCGCTGGCCGCTGTGCAATGCTATAAAATAGGAATAATGGCATGCTGGAAAAGGGCCATTGCACTGCTAGAAACGCTGCTCTTGTGCAGATGCCAAGGCTCTACCTCTGGCAGAAGGCACGGATTCGGATCGGGAATGTCAAAGCCGTGCTGTGCCCATCCCTGCCTGCCTAGGCGCTGCAGGGAGGGTGCATCGCACCCTGCTGCACTGTTGGGGTGATTCCAGCGCCCAGGATGCTGCAGCACCTCTCCTGCTGCAGGCATCGCCTTTGGATGCTTCTTTAGCCTGGACCCTAGCATGCAATAGGTGCATGGAAGTGCCTGGAAGCTGCAGGTGTCCTGCTGCTGACCTGGGGTGTTCTGCACATCCGCCTCATCCAGCTAAACCTGGAGGGATCCAGCAGTTTCCTTAATTCCCAATGGGATTTGTGCTGGTGCAACTCACTTCTCACGCTCAGACAAGGCACTCTGGAGAGGTTGGCTGTCTCTGACACACAGCCGGGCTGGGATAATGCTGCCATTGGATCCAGATGGGGAGAGGCTCTGCTCCGGCGGTGCAGAGGGAACCCATTAGCAGCACGTTGTATTCCAAGGAATTCCTTTTCAATTTCCTTCCCGATTATACCACTTATCCAAGAGCATGAACCCTCCTGGGCTCCCTTTGGTTTATCTCCACACTAATTCCCCTCATCTTGCATATTTTCCTTTCATTTCATCCTATTTTGGTGATTTTCCTGGAGCTGGGCAGCCTGTGCCATTGGGGAGCAGGTCTGTGCAGGGTGGTTGGGTGCCTCTTTGGGCTGTGCTAGAACATGAGCCGTGGGATGCGTGGATCAGGGGGGCCTTTTTGCATCTGATTTGTCTTTTATTCAGGGTCCTACAAAGATCCGGTGCTTGCTTCTCATGAGAGACTTTCAGTTGCAGCTTCTCCGAGCCACTTCAGACGGGATGAGAGGGATGCGCTCTCCAGGCTGCCATGGGAAGTCCTTCATTCCTGTCTCTGTCAAGCCTCTGAAGTGCATTGTGCTGGTTTTAAGTGGTTCAGTGCAACAGCAACCGGGCTTTGGGGGAGCAGGGCTGTGTGGGGTGGCTTTCTCACCTGGAAAAGGCTTGGGGAGGGCTGCATGGAGAGGTGTGTGAGCTTGCTTCCCTTCTGCATTGCAGCAGGACCTGCCTGCATCCCATCCCTGTGAGGTTTCAAACCAGCTTGGGGCGCGGCTGGGTGCAAATCTGCCTCGTATTATCCATCCTATAAACCATCTTTTACATGCCAACAGCCCTGCCTTTGTGTGCTGCCCAAAACCAGCACCAAAAGGGATGCACCAGGGTGAGGCTGGGTCAAAACCAGAGGCAGGCAAAGTGCTGGTTAAACACAGCAGCACTGGGCGCAGTTTGCATGCTGGAATTACACCAGTTTGGGCAGTGTAAATGCAGGAAAGCAGCATAAAGAATGTATCAGATAGCAAATGGGGTTGCACTGGTTTAGGGAGAAGTGAGCAAAGGAGCTGGGCAGAGACTGGGCTCTGGTTTCCCAGCCGTAAGATGCACTCAAACCTTGAGAAAGCGTGGTCTCCTCTGAGGTCTGTGTCCTGGTGAGCACCGCGGTGCTTTCCAAACCTCCACTCTTATTGCTGGGTTAATAAAGGTTATAAGAAATAAAGGGAAAAGACGTAGTGGAACAAGGCTGTGTGAGAGCCAGGGCCTGAGCTGCAGCTTCAGAGCTGGGCCCAGCTTTACAGGAACCAGAGCAAACCTCATCCTTTGGTTCCAGATGTGGACACGATGCAGCAAACACCAAAGAGGGCTGTGAGTACTGGGGGGGGGGGGGGTGTGTGTGAAGCTGCAGGCCCCAGGTAGCTCCATCCCTGCAAGGTCTTTGCAGTTTTGGGGTCTGGTTTTAATATGGTTGTTTTAAGAGAAGGTGCAGCAGTGATTGCCCAGGGAGGTGGAAGCAGAGGGGGGGATGCTGTGTGCAAAAAGCCACATGGGCATTTGGTCACGGTGGAATATTGAGGTTTGGGGGCTGGAACTCGGTTCCAGCCCTGCTTTTCCCATGAGCTCAGTGCTTGCACTGGGGTTCTGTGTGTGTCAAGTGCGTGCCCGTGGGTTTACGGATGTTTGAGCACTTGGGTGCTATTTCCCTTCTCCCAGTGAAGCTGGGCTGGGTGTTCCTTTGCAGGAGATATTGCTGTGAATAAGGGCTTTGGTGTTTGCAGAGCTGGGTTTGGGAAACCTGTGTGTGTACCCGTGCAGGACCACCCCTCCCCAAACCCATCTTCAGCATGAAGCTGCTTTAAAAGAGTTTTTCCAGTCAGGACTGTAATCACTCTAACTCACCTCCGTGTATCCTTATTGCGCTCAAACACATGCCCTGTTATGTCTTATTGTTTAATGGGTACTTGGCATATTCTTGCCATAAGCCTGTCTGGGACCCATTGGAGATAAACTCTTCTTCCATTACCATCAACTGGAAGTTTTTATGGGCTTGATGAAAAATATACCTGGGACAAATCATTGGTTTATGGCTTGGAGAAGTAAGACAGAAGAGGTCTCCAGACGCGCAGCAGGAGCATCATCAGCCATTAACATGAAGGTGTAATTTGTCTCTCATCCTCTTTAACATAGGGCTGAGGGATACTTTGTAGGTAAATAGAACATTCAGCTGTCTTCTTGGCATAGAGGAGAAGGGCAAACCCGCTTCCTCGGCAGGTTGTAATGCTATACATTAGCCACCCAATTTAGTGAAAAATAGGGTTTTCTCCTAATTAAGCAAATAGCTGCAGACAAGGTCGCTGGGGTGGGGGGAGTTCCAGCTCCTGCCTTAGGCTCGCTGACAAGAGAAAAGATTTATCTCCCATTCACACCACCAGAGAGGGTTCTTGGTATTTCGTTGCCACGTGCAACTTTCGGGATGTTACTGGGAGATTAATGAGGGATGGGGGGGAGAGGGGAGCGCAGCAACAGTCTGTGCATGACAAACATTAATTGTCTTTCATTTCATATGCAGATGATGCAATCAGCTGGAGATAACACTGCAGAGAGCGCTGCTGGCGGGGTTTGTTTTCTGACCTTGAGAGGCCGTGTTTCCCTTCACCTTCCTGCCGACACAGCAGAGCTCACATCTTAATTACGCGCTGTGATTCCGGTTCCCTTTCGTACACGCGGATCAGGGGATGTTAACACGTGGGACAGACAAGATAACTACCTGCAGGTCAGCCCTGGAAGGATCCTGGTGCAGAATCATCTCTCTGCCTCAGGGAGAAGGAACCATCACAGCTTCCCCTTCCATCAGCTGCGGAGAGGACCAGACTGGTGACAGAGAGCAGCCTCCAGTGAGGCTCAGCATCACTGCTGTGTTTGACAGCACTGCTAAGCAGTGAGTGTGACAGGCCACAGGGGCTTATTGGGAAAGCACTGAGTCAGTTGGATGTGTTAATGGTTAATGTTGAGGTCAATACTGGCTGAATACAGAGGAAACCTCTCCTTTCATCTGTCCGTCCATCTCTCTATCTACATCTATATATGCACACAGTTCCCCTTCATGTGTGTGCATATATACATGCACATACACACATATATGTATCCATACGTATGCACACACGTCTTTAAGCATCCCATAGCGAGAGTGCAGCTAGCAAAGGGCGTGAATGTTCTTCATGTTCCAGCCGAGCAGCTCTTGGCTGGAATTCCATCTTTTCCTTCAAGTTTGATTCAAAGCCTTCATCTGCAGTTGTGTTTTTTTCTGTCTTTAAGATCTCAGCGCTTATAAATGTCATCACCCCTGGCTTTTACTTTGTTCCATGACCTCGCTGGGGCTCCGGGAAGCAGCAGTGCTGCTTTATTGTTCTAAGGAGCCGCCGGCCCCGGGTTG
Organism: Loriculus beryllinus; assembly: GCA_039877255.1. Classification (NCBI taxonomy): domain Eukaryota; kingdom Metazoa; phylum Chordata; class Aves; order Psittaciformes; family Psittacidae; genus Loriculus; species Loriculus beryllinus. The sequence continues at coordinate 5,953 of JBCJKH010034305.1, forward strand.
AGCCTGGCGAAGCCGCCCTGGTGCTAATGTGCTATAAATAATCATCATGTAAAGAGACGCTGTCAGCTTAAATACATCAGGCCCGTGTTCTCACCGAGTGGCAATTTGCCCTGTCATTTATAGTTACGCAAAGTCAGGGTAAAACAGCAATATCCTCATCTGCTAATAGCTCACAAGCGGCTCTCGGAGGGGAGATGACTGCGTGGAGCAGGGAGAGGTGCATTGGGATGCGGGATCCTGGAAAATCTTCATGTCTGGTACCAGGGCTCTGATAGTTCTTTGGCTTTTAAGGCTTCTCCGTTCGGGTGTTTTCCTCGCTGCATGGGTTTCCCCAACCTCTTGCTCTTGCACACTGGGCTCCTTGTTTTTCTTGTGCTCTGAAAGAGAAGGGAGCTCTGGGGAGACCTTAGGACAGCTCCCAGTGCCTAAAGGAGCTACAAGAAACCCAGAGAGGGGATTGCAACCCAAGCCAGTCTGGGATTCTAAGGTCTTATTCCAAGGGATAGTTTTATTAAAGCTCATTGAAGCTGCTTCGCTCTAACAGGCATTTTGCCCATAGCTCTTGCTTTTGCCTAAGGGCTTGGGGTGCTTAACACACAAATGTTGATGTTGTATCTCCCTGCAGGAGCCTGTGGGATCCCCATTCTGCACCCCAAAGCCGCAGCACCCAGCAGGCTCAGGACTGATGCCCCCAGCTTCTTCCACTGGTACCAGCACCCCCAAGGCTGAGGTGCTGGAGGAGGTGAGGGCAGGTGTTCTACACCAGGATCTTCAGCTGTGACACATCCTGAGTGCTTTATTCACTCTTGGGGCCTCCTGCCCCAGGGATCGCAGCAGCGCCAAGGGTGGACCTGGGCATTTCTGAAGGGTTTCTTCCAGGTAAGTCGTATTTGCTTGCACCAGGGTTACCTGGCAGCTGTTTCCTTTGGCTCTCCATCACCTGAAGGGTCTGCTATGGGTGATGCCCATGCACTGGTTTAAATGGTACAATCAAAAGTGGCCTTTGCTTGTGTAAGGAACAACCTTGGTCCTGCCACATGTCCACAGGCGTCCAGTATCCATTCCTGGCAATACAGATGTGTTTAAGGCTACACAGTGAATCCCTGGTTGTCAGTTTGCTTCAAAGCTAATCCACAGTGAGCACTTGATACTCAGAGCGTGTGGAAGTGGTGTTTAATATCCAACGAGCCATAAGAGACAGCAGCAACAGCCCCATCTCCTCATGGTACAGGAAAAGGCTGGGATACACCCCCCTCATTCCAGCTGGAATGCTTTTCCCACCATCTCTCTGTGATGGATGTCCCACTTGAGCATCCTTCTGCCTGGCTCTGCTTTGGATTTAATCCCACGCCATGACCCTGAGTACCCACCCAGCAGCACCAAGCGCATCCCTTGGGATTTTACCCCAAGGTTGCTCCACCGGGACCAAACTAATCCATTGATTATTGAATGAATTCACTCTTTTCTGCCTGCCTGCTATGGGTACGAGTGTTTTCCTAACCCTTGTGATTGAGGCAGGCTTGTTTTTAACACTGTGGGGCTCTTTCCCCCCTTTGCTCTGTGCACAAACAGACAAGATAGCTTAAGAGCTCTTATCTGCAAAGGGGAAAAAAATTAGCCCTAATCCCCATTTAATAACTTAATATCAGCAGGTAACATGTTCAATATGGCACAAGAAGCCCCGCACCGGGTCAATAGGGTACCTCTGGTTTTTAGCAATAAACAAAGCCTGCTTTTAATTACTTCAGTGAAATTGCTTGATCCATGCATGATTAAATATTCATTCTGTGTAACGAGACAGTTTCTTTGTATATAGATCCATATTAAACTTGGCTGGCACCCTGCCCACACAGCACATCTAATAAATTCCTTTTAATGTGCTGCAGCTTTGAAGCCGTTTTCCCTCCCCTCTTCCCTCCCCTCCCTCCTCTCATTTGTATGAAGAGCTGATGTCGCTGCCTTACCTGGGCGACCGGGGTGCACACAGAATCTTTTAGGAAAGGAAATGATGGAAGCTGAGTGAGACATCGGAAAAATAAGCCTTCAGATGGCTCCGTGATGGATCTGTGAAGGGAAAAAGTGACTCCCAGGCCTTGGTTTTGCACTGCTTTGCCAGCTAACTCCTTTGGCAGCGTGTGCAAGGGGGAAAAAATCCCTCCTTTTAAAGTAAAGCCAGGGCTGATGTAAATATTTATGTAATGTTTTATTGCAATCTGAATTGACTCCGTGATTGAAAACATTTCCTTGTAACCTCCTGGAAAATCAAATTAAGGTGTCACGTAAGGGTCTTCATTGAGGGGGGTTTAGGAGCGGTTGGACCGGGAATGCTGATGACCATGGGGGGATGGAGAGGTTGGGTCTCGAGGTGTGTGATTGGAGCTGGGTGCCTGTGCCTGGGTTTAAAGCCCTGCTCAGGAAAAAGGTTGGGAAACCCTCATCCTTCCTGGGGCTGGGGCAGCTCAGGCATCACCAGCAGCAAACCCCTGCTGCCTTTTCTACCTCTCTTTAACTGCATTGAAGTGTGTTGATTTGATCCAGTGTGATGCTGAGCCAAGCACAAGCAAGCTGGCACATGCATCTTGCACAGGGGCTGTAGTAATCAATAGGTTTGGGGTGTTCTGCTAAACACAGCCAGCCCAGCATCTCTTCCCGTGCATGGGGCACAGGGATGGGGCTCCTGACTTACCCTGGGGGATGTTCCCCTCCTGGAAACACTTTCAGACCTCGGTCAGACGCGTGTGCTCTCCATTGAGCTCCATTTATCCTCTGCTGATGATGCCAGCCTGAAAGATGTAGATACTTGTATGAAAGAAGTGATGGGGGAGAGCTGGGCATTATTCAGCATCTGTTAGTGTCCAAGGTTCTTTGGGATGAGTTCTGTATTCCTGACAGCTAGCCTTTTGGATGGGCCAAAGTGGAGTTGGGCTTCAGTTAATGCTGATGATCTTTAATTTAGCCCAGTGAAACCCCGTTGGCTCATACGAAAGGCAGCAGGCTGTGCCTGGGTCTGTTCCTACCTGCATCCCAGCCTGTATCCCTGCCCACAGCGATGATTTGTGGTCCTCTGCTTCCAGAAAGAACAACAGAGCGGTCATGCAACCCATCGGTCAACATGGACCAGAGAGGATCAGTGAGCTGAGCCAGCCCTAACATCAGCAACACCTCCAAGGAGCACACTATGGTCCTCCAGATGCATCCAGTGACTGTGGTACCCAAGGGTCTCGGTGTCACCTGTCTGCAGGGCTCCAGCACCCATCAGTCCTGCCGCAGAGGTCTCCAGGCCAAGCCTCCATCCAAGTGTTTGGTTTTCCACCACAAGCCTCTCTATTGATAGTGCAAATTAACCAAAATAGCGAGCAGCTCTTGAACTGAATAATGGATTTGTTTCTGCCATCAGGGCTGCATTGCTTAATGAAATCTAATTCAGCAGAACATAATTACTCAATGGGAGAAAGACCGACCAGCTCTTCAATAATCAGATCTGCACTGATAAAGAAGCCAAAGCAGTGGCTTGGCTTGGACTGACAGAGCTGCCCTTGCCTGTGGGATGGGGCTGCTCAAAGCCCAGCTCTGTGTACCCCCCACTCACCCCATACTGGAATTTCTTGTGTGTTATCTTCAGTGGCAGCAGCTTCTCCAAAAGACTTTCTCTGCTTTTCTCTGCCCCTGTTTGCTTTTCATCTCCCATTTGGGCTTTTCCCCATCAAAACAAAAGGACGTTTCCTCTAACGAGGATGCCACTGGTGTTTAGGAAGCGTTATTTTTATTGTGTGGCACAAAAAAAAAGCCCCATGAATTCCTCAGAGACCCGATACTTAAAGCTGGAGCAAGAGACTGCTTTTAAATTTGCTTATAAAGAAGTGCAGGGGTTGTAATGAGCAGGCAACGGAGCTAAATGAGTGGCAACCCAATTAGCTTGCCTTAAAACATTGGCTTCATTAGAATGAAAACAAAGCCAAACTTTTTAAAGATAATTGCATCTTTTAAATATCAGGATTCTTGATCCATGCTTGTCTCATAAATATGCATTGTAATATAATCCCTTATAAAACCCTGCTCCCACTAATAAGGAGCACAAAACGTGTGCTAAGTGTTTGAATTGCTGACATGAAATGGAACAAAATAAAGTAACAAAAGCAAAGAGATTTGACTTAAAAAGCTCAGCCCGGCACTCATCTGCTCTGTGCTGTGCCCGGTGCTGGGTGATGTGAGCCCTGGAAAGCAGGGTCCTATGGGACACTGTGGAAGGGATGGGAGCATTGCTCCAGGAGCCTCGCCAAGCTGTGCAGGATGGAGCCAGCAGCACGTGGGACTGGGATCAGCACTGGGAATCCTGCTGTGTGCTGGAGGTAAGGGGCTGCTGGGTTCAGCTTCTGCTGATGGCACTATGCACATCGGCTGTTGGCCCATCACTGTGTGGTGTTGGGGTCCCCACACTGCCCCTGTCCACATCCCATCCCATCCCAAAGGTCCCAAACCACTCTGTGAGTCTCTGGTGAGAGCACACTTGGGAATATTCCTACCACAGCCATGGTTTTTGTCTTGCCTCACCCTCACCGCTCGGTATCCCGGCTCTGCAATCCCATGCCCATCTTTTCCATACTGAACTGGAGACTCCCACATCTCTCGGGGCAATCACAGCTCTGTGGGTTCCTGCTCACTCAGACAATTTCCTGCTTTTATAACCCAACAGAGAGCACGTGTGGTAAATTACCTAAAGTGGGGAAGTTCGAAACAGTCTCAAGTTTGCATTTGTGCCCAAGTTTGCCACGCCTGGCACAACAGCGACGTGAAAGCGGTCCCCAAACCCCTCTAAAACATCCCTGTGTGCCAATTAGGATGAGCAGGAACGAAACAGATGTTGGTGTTGTGTTTTTGTGCAACACAAAATAGGCAGGGAGTTATACTCGTGGTAGGAGAGTGCAGGTTCTGTGTGTGAGGATGACGATGGGTCCCTCTGGTGCAACGGAGCGGCTGCTTCTGAAGGGCAGTGTTTGGTCAGGGGGTTTCATATCACCTTGCAGCCAAAGGGGCTGATGCTGCATCAATCATGATGCTAAAGATGAAAGAGCTGAGATGGTGAATAAAGGCAGAACGGTAAATTTAGCTTCTCTTTACCCCCTCAAGGTGATGAGTGCTTCCCATGCTCCAGACCTTCTGGAACGTCACACTTTAAGACTGGACTAATAGAAGTTGCTAGCATGAGCAATCTGGAGCTTCTGCGATAAGGAACCTGACTCAGTTGTCCCTTGTGGTTTTACTTATGGCTCTGGGAGGATTGGTCTGTCAAAGGAAGAGCATCGCTGGAAGAAAGTGATCCACAATTAGTGCCTTACCTGGGAAATCCTGGAATTCCTCTTGGATTTCACTCTGCCTGCTGGCTCTTGGTGGTGGGAGATTTCCTCCATCCCAGATACGTGATTTGTCCGCCCCCACCTGTTCCTGGTGGGGTCTTGTGAGCTCGCTTTCACATCAGGTATATGCATGGCTGAATAATGTTATGAATTTAGATTGGATATGAGGAAGAAGTTCTTTACTGTGAGGGTGCTGAGGCACTGGAATGGGTTGCCCAAGGAAGTTGTGAATGCTCCATCCCT